>QZCP01000375.1:5328-27261 GCA_003956705.1 Brevipalpus yothersi
TCTCTCTCTCTCTCTCTCTCTCTCTCTCTCTCTCTCTCTCTCTCTCTCTCTCTCTCTCTCTCTCTCTCTCGTCTTACGGTCTGTTTTTCGGGAAACCCTTTTCCACTGGCCTCCGAAAACGACATCCGAGACGAGCATCCCAAAGTATCGTGGCCGTTTGTCCGTTTCACTTGCTTTCACTGTTCTAGTAGTTCTAGCAATTTTCGGAAACCGTTAAGTTTTGTAGTGTCTCTTTTCTTGTCTTCAGGACTTTCAATTTTTTTCATTCATCACATTTTTTGGAAGCGAAGTTAAACTGAATTCTCCTGTCAGTTCTATGAACTCATTAATTTATTCAAATCAATTATAAATCGAAACTTGCATTCAAACGAGACTTCTTTTAAATTTCAGAAAATTCGAGTCATCCATCAACATCAAATGGTATGGAAACTACAGAGAGATCAGATCATTCATCGGAACAATCGGAAATGATTGAGGAGATGAGATTTCTTCAGATACAGAGGAATATGGGAATTATGGTAGCCTCTCAGAGTGGACAGAACATTTCCTCACTTTCGGTGGACTCTAATGCTCCAAGTATCAAGACAGAATCGATTGTCCAAGATTCAAGTGCCGTCGCTCGAGGTTTCATCAATTCAGAATCTTCTCCAACTATTTTGGATGCCTGTGGAAAAATTCAATCTGTGCCAATACCAGGTAAAGAAGTGTTAAAAATTGTCACTCTTACTCATAAGATACTTTCAATTGTCAGCAAATTGGTCGAAAATCATGTCCATTTTTTCATTTTTAGCTTTGAATTCACACCATTATGGACACACCAATGGAAACTTTTTCATTCGAGCTTACGAAAAAGCCCAAGATGAGCCTCAAGATCTGAGAATTGCTGAGCGAAAGAATATGGATTTGGATTCTAGTCACCAGAATATGAAACATTCGCCAATTTCGTCACCAGAATATGCTGGTTCACCGGTTTCACTTGGCTCAATATCGGTTGATGAAATGAATTCACGGGAAAGTCAAGAGAATTCATCTGGCTATTATTCTCCTGGTTCATTGGATGAAGAGGTAATTGATAAATGGATTAATTGTGTTTTTTTGTGTGTATAACAATCAATTTTGAGCATCCCAATCATTTACCATTCTCTTGATTTCAGTATAAGAAAGTTGTGGTCAAAACGAAGAGAGTTTCAAAGATTCCAGGAAATCGAGCACCTTCAAAGTGCAACCAATGCTCCAAGATTCTCAGTAATTCGAGTAATCTTGCCCGACACCGTCAAATTCATGGAAAAAATGAATTGAAATGCTCTGAATGTCCAAAAAGTTATTTTTGCCAGCCAAGCCTTTCGATGCATTTGAAAACGCACAAGGATCCTCATACATGCTCGATTTGTGGTAAAAAATTTTCAAGACCATGGCTTTTGAAGGGACACAACAGAACCCATACAGGTAATGAATTGTTTGATAGATCACTTTTCAAAACATCCCCTGACAACATATTTTAGTTAGGTGCAATTTGCAACATGCCAATTGCACCCAGATGTGGCTAGGGTTGAGACCGTTATCTTTTTTGAAATAGAAGGCTCTAGAAATATTTATCGAAACGATGATCGAATATGACGAAAGAAAAATTCGTCTACTAACAGCTATATTGTCCAGTTTGAACGTTGAACACGTGTGTAGATGAATGATGACTCTTATCGTAAGCCTAATTTTCTACTCGATGACGACCGGTATTTCATCAGAATAAATAGATAAAATATGCTCACCAGCGTGGGAAAATCAGTTGAAAACTTCATTCTCAAGTAATGAAAGTGATGGGAGAAAAGGTTATTGGGATGTATCATAAGTTTGAACTGGGAAAAATTTCTCATGGACAATCAGAACATGATAATAAAATTTAGAAAAATGGGCAAGATAAGCAATAGATAAGCAATAGTATCCTTAAGCAAGCATTTTAGGGGAAATAAATTCTTTCGATAATGATAATTAATAGGAAATGAAGATGTATCTAATAAGTTATAAATGGACATACACATATCATGTATTGGCATTAAATTCATTCTCTTTCTTGATCATCTTTATCCACAGGTGAGCGGCCATTCGTATGTTCGATATGTCAAAAAGCGTTTGCCGATAAATCTAATCTACGAGCCCACATTCAGACCCATTCGAAAGTGAAACCATACAAATGTGAAAGGTGTGGAAAACGATTTGCTCTCAAAAGTTATCTCGGCAAGCATGAGATGTCTTCTTGCATGAAATTTCGACCCAATCCAAGCAGTAATCGCCACCAGCCGTCTGTTTATATCACACCAGCATCCGGAAATTAAGGTTTTTTAGTAATATTTTTTCCACCATCCACCGATTGTTGGATCATTTCTCGAATCAATCGATACTGATCGAGTAACACTCGTATCTCCGCTTTTTTAGCCCGATTTTCATTCAATAAATCTTGAAGCTGTTTATTGATTCGTTCTCGCTCATTTCTTCTCTTCTCACGATAACGACGTGCAGCATCTCGATTCTGTTGCTGCTTCCGTTCATCAGGAGCAAGAGATAAAGTTTCGGGGTTCGGTTTTCGACCTCTTCGTTTTTGGGGCACTTCTAGTGATGATGATGATCTGGATGGCTCGAAATCAGCTTCTTCCGACAATGGCAGAAATGAGGATGGAATCGCGCATTCATGATGATCGGAACATTGGACTGATGACGATAGATCATAATAACGATTCCATGCACTTGCCGATTGACCATCGGAACACTGTTGACCACTGTTCATGGGACATTGTTCGATCATTGAGCTTGACGATGAACAGTGAGGGAATGAATTTGGCACTGTTAGATGAGTGTAATAGGGTAATTGATTTTGATCGACCATTGGTACAAGGTAATCATTTAATGATGATGGTGATCCTGCAGAAGACTGATTGTAGATCAATTCATCGGACGGTTGTTGTTGTTGATGATCGAAGGATGAATTGGTGGCATATGGAGTTAGTTGAGGACAATTAGATGAATTGATTGCATCATACACGTAATTATTTAGAGGATTGTAAAAATCACCGAACAAACTTATCGGAACGTTCTCCATATAATTAGTGTTTGACACTGAATTCATTTGTTGCTGATTTAACGTGTAATCGCGATGAGACATTGACATCGTTATATTATTATCGAGAGAAAAACTTTTTTTCCCAAATCAAAATCAAAATCGCAAAAGTATGAACTTGGGGTGAGATGAGTAAAAAGGACATTGTAAATGTTCAAATGCGCACAACTTTTCAACTATGCCCATGTCTGAGTGAGAGGTGTTTCATCCCCCATCCCATTCTTTTTTCAATGTATCATCATCATGGATAATATTTCACATGGCTATAAAGTTTATAGTATAGACATGGATAACTTTTGACTTTACTGTGGGGTATGTGAATCGACCATTTGTCTGAGCCATTGAGAAGCACCTCTGTAGGCTGCATCCAGTCATTTTTAAACATAAGCCTTGATATTTTCTCAGTTCGTCAAGTACCGTTAGCATGATGGGAAAATTTTTCAAGAGTTAAAAGATATGCCTCTGATACGAATACCTTTCATACTTTTTGTGACCAGTAGTTGAATTATTGCCCTGAATAGGAGTTCTGAATGGAATTTGGTGACATACACAAACGATTTATTTTGGAACACAAAGCGCTTGATTGGCAGCTTCTTGAAAATGCATTAATTTGTGATCTAAGCTCCGTTGACCATAAGTTTCTCATGAAAATTGACATTCGAAAATTCAAATTATTTTGCAAAGGGGCGAGGACAACACAGTCAAGAAAAAATTAACGACATCGAAATACTTTTCTGAGCGTGTGTAGGGAATGACAATGTTAACTTGACACTTTTCATATCTTGTTCACCTTCAATGGAACTTGTATCCATTCATTATGGTAACAAGTTTAGAGAGAGAGAGAGAGCTCGAAAAGTGGATCAGTTAATTATTTTCAACTCTCTTGAGTATATGTTGTACAGCAACAAAAATCAATGGGGCTTGAAACTCACTTATTTTCAGGCTAATTGCTAGCGTGTTTTTAGATTTTGATTTTTTGTTCATCAATTCATTAGTTAACAGACATGGCATTCAGAAGGGTCTACTTTGATTTGTTCGTATTTTTCTTCTCATCAACATTAGTCTATACAATATGGTTTATATCTGATGGAATTCGTGATTTTATTACACCTATTTTGTTACACATTGCCACTGGTTTGTTTCTACTGTTTGCTGGATGGCAAGCAACCTTGTTGATGAAAAAACTCATCTTTTTTGGATACTCTGTTGATCCATCAGGAAAAGCGATTCTGATTACCGGTAAGTTTCTTCATTTATTATCCATTATCATATGATTTTTTGAGTGACTGATCCTAATATTCCAAGTTCCTTAGTAAAATTACAAGTGATTATTTTGATGAGAAAATCTGTTTTTAGAGGAAAAATAATACTAGTACAGATTTTAGACACTCATACATAACTCATACTCATATGCACAAGTATTTTGTAAATTATTTCATTTTTTTGCTTTTGTTGAGTGTAATTATGCTATTTTGGTCGGAGTTGGGGAAAATTCATTATAATTGGGTAAATTCCAAGGATTTTGAGTATATGCAGGAAGAGTTTTCAGGGTTGATGATAAAAATTGAGTTGACCATAATTCGAAAAAAACTTGAGGAACTGTGAGAACTGAATAACTGATTTTCATCCAGATTATAACAAAAAAATTTACTAATTGGAAGTTTATCTCATTAGACATTAGTTTCACATTACACATGTGGATGGATAATAAAATTTTTCCATCTCTCGATAGTGAACGACCTACACTAGACATTGCGAAACAGATTCATAGCTTCAGGCATTCAGTGAAGGTTTCTTTGACGTTACATAACTTCCATCACGTTTGTTGGGGCGTCAAGCTTCAGGCGGATCAAATTAGTTTAAAACTTTAGTGATCTGTACCTGATCAGCCTTCAATTTCTAATCGGGCTGAACACCACTCGGCATCGAACGGCGTAAAATTATCAAAATTATCAGTATTATTATTGATACAATTTTTTCCATTATCGCTCCAGGTTGTGACACTGGCTTTGGACACTCAACTGCACTTGAGCTCAACAAAAAAGGCTTCAAAGTCTATGCAACATGCCTCTTTCCGGATGAAGATGGAGCAAATATCCTTCGCAATGAATGCAAGTTTCCGGATCGTATGATGATCTTAGCCATGGACATACGAAAAGAGGAGGACATAAAGGCAGCTCATAAGATTGTCGAAGAAGATCTCCAATCAAGTGGATTCATACTTTGGGCTCTGATAAATAACGCCGGAATCGCTCGATGGGGACCGACCGAGTGGGGTGATTTTGATGATCACATCATGGAACCGGTCAAAGTTAATCAGATAGGTACAATTATGGTGACCAGAACATTTTTACACCTGATACGTGCTAGTCATGGACGCATTACCAATGTGACTTCAGCCACCGGACGAAAGTGTATGCCCTACATGGGTGCATATTCAATGTCAAAATTTGCACTGATCGCTTTTTGTGAGGCACTCAGATGGGAATTGAGGCGATTTGGTGTAAGAGTCATATCAATTGAGCCAGCCATTGCCAACACGGCGATTCTTTCGGTAGAAAATATTAGTCATATTATTGGAACCGCATTGAAAGGAACAAGTAAGGAGATTCTTGAAGCATATTCAGATAAAGCTCTAGACGAAATGCTTGCCCTTGCACACTATAGTCATTTTGCACCACAAGATTATGTTCGTTTAGCGACAATTAAAGCGATCTGTAGAAGTGTCACTGATTATGATCCAGAATTCAGTGTTCACATAAGTCCTTTCTATGTTCGCATTCTCTTCATTTTAATGGGATTGGTTCCAGAACGGTGGACACTGTTTTTTGCTACATGGGCTCCATTTTTGTCAAATTATCGTGGATGTAAAAAGTGCAAAGTTTTTGACGATGCTTTTGAGTTTGATAATCGAAGAAAAAAATAATATTCCAATGGTAGAAAGAAGTCTAAAGGATCGTTACATATTTGAACATCCATCTACCCCACCTCCTGTTTTCTGATGTCCTGTGGTGATTTTTAGTTCAATGATCTCAAATGAGCTTTTTTATCATCAACAATTGGTTGAACAGATTCCTTTAGCATGAAGGTTGGCCTCGAACAGAATCACTCAATATCTTATCCGTTCGGGTATTTTTCCTTTAACTTTACAAACTTTTTATTGTAAGAAGAAATTTTTGCTATTTTTTATTGGCTGTTCGAATGGCCATTTTTTAACTTGTGATTCTTAAAAATTATATTTTGTGATCTAAGCTCCATGACCATAAGTTTCTCATGAAAATTTACATTCAAAGTATTTGGTAAAGGGGCAACACAGCCAAGAAGAGACTATCGGCACGAAATACTTTTCCAAGTGTGTAGGAATGATGCTGGTGAACAGCAAGAATCTTCTTGTTACAAAGCGAAAAGTTTATTTTTCCATAAGTTTTCAAGCACCATGATGATGATGAAATGATACGAAACGAGAGAGATTAAGTGAGAGTGAAAAGTTTCCATCGTCAAGCTGCTTGTCATCGGGATATCATTTTGATGATGAAGTGAGCATTTTGTGGATAGATAATTCCTTGGACATTGTCTACCAGCATACATTCAGTCTCGAGGTGTAAGAGACTTCACATTGTTGTTGATAAAGTTATGGGTATGAATTTTTTTGGCCAAAAAATGGGTTACTTTCCCTACAAAATTATTTTACTTACATGTCTAATGGGTAAGATCAATTCTCGTGAACGATGATAAAATATGATATTCAATATTTTCTTCCTCTATGACACCCAAAAGGTGCATTGATTCCATATGTCCTAAGTATTGGCGAGAAAGGACATTCGATGCACAAAATTTTCAATATGGACCTGGAAACGCTAAATGAAACTCGACTAAGGATGACTCAAGAGACTATCGACATGAATGAGAGAGCTAAATTTTTGCTATCTGATAAAATGTTTGAAAAAATTCCCGAAAAAAAGAAGAAAAATGTGAAAATTGCCCTCGAAGAATTGAAAGAATCCACAGATATGTATATTGCTCTGTTGAAGAGAAGAAAATTCACTGGAGTCAATGGACGAAAAACTTTGGCCCACATTTATGATACTTTGGATAATTTTCAAGAGACACTTGATCATATATCATTGCTCACCAACCCAGATTATTCCAAGTGGAAGTATAAGTTGACCAAAAATTGGATGCATGCTAAACGAAAAATGAGTAGAGGTCTCGATAAAGCCAAGGCATTCGGTGTTGGTGCAGGTTACAGGTATGTGTAAAATTTTTTCTGATGAACAGTACTTGACTGGAAACTGAATTCTTCATATTTCATTCTTCAGGACCATTGGTTTTGAAGACGATGACGACGATGAAAATGAATACAAGAATGCGTACAATACGGAAGATGCTCAAGACAAAAAGAACAATGCTCCACCGAAAGTTGATTCTAATGTGTTTATGTGGCATGGAATACCTATGGTGATGCCTGCGCCACCCCCAGGTGCTCAACCTATGAATCCTATGATGAATGGTCAAGATAACGGTAATCAAGGGGAATCGATGGTAAAAATACCGCCTGTACAAGTGCCGATGAAATGGGAAGAAGGTCGAACAAATCCTCGTCCCGAACCAAGCCCCAAGCCTAAGCCAAAAATTGCTCCGATCAGAGCTGATTTAGGTGTGAGCAAAATGGACGAAGAAAAGAAACCTGTAGTGAGTAAAGGTGAGATAACGGAACTTATTGGACTTTTGCAATTTTCGGAACTCTCAGAATAGATTCCCAGATCATAAGATTCCTGATATAGTGAAAATTAACCCCAAACCACGTGTCATAGAACTATTTTTTTCAATAGCATTGTTTGTCACTTGTCTACAGATTTGTTCGCTGATACACCTGTCCCAGATGAGGTACCACAATCAGAGCCCACAATCACCAAACCAGCGGCTGAACAACCCGCTTTCCAGTCACCCTATGGAAATATACAACCAGATCAAATGGCCCACATGATGCACTATCCTACGATGGGAGCGATGTCTCAACAGCAACAGATGCAAATGATGTATCCTGGAATGATGCCTATGCCAATGCCAATGCCAATGCCGATGCAGCCTGAACATGGAGGGATGCAGATGGCATATCCATTTCCAATGTGGGGACAGAACGGTATGATGCCAAATATGCTCCCATCAAGTGCCAAAAAAGAAGGAGCAGCAGGTAAAGTTAAGGAAGATGGAAAGAAGAAGAAAGCCTTTGAAAAGCTACCGTCTATCAAGTTTCCAGAATAATAATAATAGCCTTACGGATCTTTGAGGAAGATTATGACTGGTGAAAATAAATAGAATTAATGTTCCCAATAGTGACAAATGATAATAACAATCTTTTCTAATGATTAGCCACATTTTGTAAAATTTATCATCAAAATTTGAGTGGAATTTGTGTTCTCAAATCATTTATTCGAGGAGAGAGATCATCTTATTATTTATTAATTTGGGGAACTGGAATTTTTTTCCGAAAAAAAACTTGAACTTGATGCTTTTCCCATCTCTATTATTGGTCTTTTCATGTTAGCATACATGATCTGTAAGAAAAGAATGGTAAAGATTAATCTAAGTTCTTCAATCAAATGTTCAGATGAAATGATTTAGTATCAGAAAGCTTTGTTCTCATTCAGATGGACCATCACCCAAGAAAATTGTTAGTTTGGTATCAAGGCTGGTTGTCTAACTTTGCATAATCAGCTCCCCGAACCATACTTTTTGATAATGTTAGATCAAGTTAAATAGCTGAGCTCCTGCTCAAGCAGCCCAACATGAAATCAATGATCTGAATAATCATGATGGCTCAATCCATCCTCAAACCTTTTACTGCTTCATCATGTTAATTTACTGTCACACTATATAAATCAGTAAATAAGATTTGTTTACCTGCTACTGTATTAGACTAGCCATCAAAATCACTGGGAAAAATTCTTGGTCCATCAAACCAAACTTGAAATCATTTGATGATGCTTGTAAATCAGTATGAGATATGAAAGTCTTGTAACTATGATCCACATTGTGAGTGTGTGAGCGGCTTATCTTTTTAGTTCTTGTAATGATCAGGATGATTTTTAAGTGTAAACATTGTTTTGAAAACAAATAAACGGAGTATAAAAAATGAGTTCTGGCTAGCGAGTCATCGAATGGATTCGATGACCAAGGAATTATAGATAATATATAGATCTTTCGTTGACTATGGGTGGTTCATTTCACCCATACGAGCCTCATCATTCGAATTATTACGATGCTGCTGAAGCTGTATTGCTGTACGCATATATATTGGACCACCACCTATGATGAAAAGATAAAAAAGATAGTTATAAGAAACAAAAAAAGTCTTCAAATTAGAAGCAATAAATCTTGGGAGCAAATTAATTACCTTGATTTGCCGGATGAGCTGGATGCATTGGAGGTTGGAAGCATTTGACATATTCAAGTGTATTTCCTTCAGCAGACGGTGAGCTGAGATATTTGTTCAAAATGGAAAATATTTGGGAATTCAAGACTTGGAATCTTCGTATTCTATCGACCATACGCTTGAGAGGAATTCCTCTCACCATTTCATCTTTCCCATCAACTCGTTGTACTTTGAGTAAGTGATAACTAAAATCTAGAGTTTCAAAACGACGCTGTTGACCGAGAAGCGTTATCATCACACATCCGGCCCAATTTAATCCTTCACCAAATAACTGTTCAACAGTGAATTCTCCGTCACCAACTGGTATCGAGTAAACAAACTGTAATGCTGACCACAATCGATGAAATTCAACACATTCATCTACATAGATCACATCGTTTGGAGGTGGTTGATTTGTTGGTCCAATCCATCTGGAAGCTTGCTCATCGTTTTCTAGCATAATATTTCGAATGCGAGCTAGAACTGCTTGAAAAATAGAAAGACCGCAAATCATTCGTTCTCGGGTAAGAATGTCTCCTTCTCGTGCAATACTCGCTTGCTTGGCGCTACCAAAACGATCAATGTTTGGCACAACTTGGAGACAAGCAAATTTTGCCTCCAACCTCTTGATCTTGATCTCAGGTTTCTCTTGATCTTTACAGAATGGCCGAGGAATAGCGTTTTGGAAGGGAGCAGCTTGCACCAGATCACAAACTTCCTCTTGTGATAAGCTCTGTTCAATCAGGAGAATGAATATGACCGAATTGCCTATTTCACGGAAACATTGGAAAAGTTCTGTTTTCACATCAGGATATTGTATAATATCTCTCAGTTGAGCTTGATAAAATTCCAATACACCACTTGATCCATATTCGTATAGTGGCAATTTACAGACTTTTGGCATAACTTTCATCAAAGTCTCTACATATTGAGCAATAGTGCCTTGGATACCATTCTTCATGATACGTAGCAGTTCTTCGATGACAAATGCAATACCTTGATAGCCGAGAAGTCTGCACATAGCATGAAAATGAGGTGCACCAATGAAACCAGAGTACTGGTTGTGTATTGCAGTATACGCAACATTCAAAGCTTTGGTCCCGTAAAGAAAATAGGGTGGCTGTTGAGTTGGTTGAGCAGATATTTCACGATAATTGTGGTGAGGAGCCAAATTGGGTGCTCTGGCTGGTATTTTAACAAATCGGCCAGTTGATGAATTATAGCAATATGTGGGTAGAAAATTGTAGCACAAGTCAGAGAAAACATGTAAAGTTATGCTTCCATAAGGAGCAGAGACATTGTGATTAGCCTCCTTAAGTAGTGCATCAAAGTCATCCAATTCAACGAATTTGGATAATAATTTATGAGTGTAACGATTCACATTAAGTAGACCCTCTAAATCAATGACACCAGTGATATCTCCAGATTCAAATCTGCTAATAGCTAAGTCTAAACTTTTCAACATGAACGCATTCAGTCTCTGTGCAACCAGTCGATTAACGTCAAGAGTTCGACCAAGCAATTGGAGATGCCTTTGACGCATCAGAGTTTCATATCGATTCGATCGAGGCCAGGCAAATTTAATATGATGCACTTGTGCCTCACTCCGAAAACGTTTGTCAAGTAGAATTGAACCAGCCAATTGCTTGTAGTAGGCAAAAATTTGATCAGATAGCTTGTAAACAAACTGATCGAAGCAAAGGTTAACCTCTGCTTCCACTTCATCGTATAGATACTGTTTACAAAATTTGTATAACGCACAGTGAGCAGCATCGTTGTAAAGATCGAGAGGATAGAGAACACATTCCATCATAGAAGGATCTTCTGTTTGCAGTATATGATCAGTTAATATCCATGGGAGCGACATTTCAATCGGGAATTGGATCCGTTTTCCCATCGTCATTTCGAGATAAAATTCTCGATACCACAATTGGGAGAGATCACAACAGTCACGAAGAGTTTGGCTAAAATTTAACAGATAGTTCCAGTAGAAACTATTTTTGTGAAATTGATCAATGGCAAGTAGTGTATTTCCTTCAATATCTTTCCGAAGAGTTCTCTTTCCACTTGCTGCTTTATCAGAGATGAGGCTTTCCAACATTGTTCGAACCATATACAGTTGAGTTGAGCCTGGACCAACGTTACGTCGAGGAACTTGAAGATCTGCTTCGCTCATCGAACTGGAAGACATTTTACCGCCTCGAGTGAGAGGATCGTCAAATGTCTTGATCGAATCAGCACAAGTGTCTCGAACAGAGGATAAGAGTGTTCTGACAAGATCTTTTTTGTTCTTTATAGCCTTTCTCAATGGTTCACGCAAAGTTTTATGCACAAAATCTTGAAGCTCAGCGTAAATAGAATATCCAATGGCATCAGTGAAAACAGTCTCCATTCGCTGCATGAGCACTTGGAGACCTTTGACCATGGCAATCACTTCAACGAGAGCAGATTTTTCCTCCTCATTGTAATTGTATCGAGTTACACGCTCATATTCTTCTGCCTCAACAGGACAGTCTTTGTTTTGATGATGATCAGTTGGATTCATCAGTTTCCATGAGTAGAGTTCCATAACATGAGATGTCCATTCAGATAAAAGCTGTAGACCTCTGAGCGCTAAACACAATAGTTGCTTATTTTCAGCATCAGATCTTGGAACATCCTTAACAATGGTGGTCACTTCGTTTGAATGTCTTGAAAGTTCAGAAATATAGCTAACATAGTCTTCTCTGATGGCTGGTAATCCTGATAAAATGTCAGCCTGTGGTGATGGTGAAGTGGGATTTGAGCTCAATGGCCACTTGGTGGGATCGTAATTGGGAGTTTTATTGATGTAAGTGTGCATAGGAGAAATTTGCATGTCACCGAATAGAGGAACCATTTCCAAACTTTTGAATATTCTATCGATTCGAGTTAAACTTATTCTCCTCTTGGCATCTAGCTTGTTTATATTGCAGTGCTTGAGATCTTTCAGGTCTTTGGCTGCAAGATCTTTAGGATCTTTGGGATCCTTGTAATCAATTAAAAATAGGGCAAATCCTATCACTTTGACCAACATATGCTTCTCCCATGGTATCATGTACATTTTTGTTTCGTACATATTGGTACACAGATTGATGATATCGGCCAAAAGTTCCTCGAAACCAGATATTTTCTCTAAATTCTTTTTCAATGCATCACGAATAATATTTCGCATGGCTAGAAACATGGATAACTTTTGACTTTCCTGTAAGGAATGTGAATCGGCCATTTGTTTGAGCGATTGAGAAGCACGTCTGTAGGCTGCATAGTCATTTTTAACGGAAGCCTTGATATTTTTCAGTTCGTCAAGTACGGCAAGCATGTTGAGAAATTTTCCAAGGGTTAAAAGATATGCCTCTGATACGAATGTTTCATGCTTTTTTCGACCAGTAGTTGAATCATTGCCTGAATAGGAGTTTTGAATGGAATTTGGTGACATACACAAACGTTTTATCTCGGAACAGAAACGTTTGATTGCAGCCTCTTGAAAATACATGAATGCGAGCAGCTTGTTAACTTCAGGCTTCAATACTTCCACAGTTTTTTCAATCATTTCTAGACGATTAGGTTGCTCCTTATCTTTGGGTTGAGGAATGGCTCTTGAGCAGCATCGCCATGTATACAACATGACGGCATGCTTTTCGCCTGTCAAACAAAAGAAATATGATCATGATACACCAGATTAATGATCACAAATCACCGAGTAAATTAAAGTGTAATACGAACCTTCTTCAAGCATTTGGTTAAGTTTAGCTTGATAATTTGCTTCTTCAAGATACTTTGCGACACCACAAACAAAGGCATTTCGATCCTCAAAATTGGTGTCCAAATTAAAATGATACACAATTGAACGTGCTTGACCCTGTATACAGTGTTGTTCATCAGGTAAATCAATTTCATCAAGTATTTCAACATTTGACAATGCATCAGATATTGAAACTTTTTCATTGATTCCTTGTTGCTGTTGTTGTTGTTGGCTATTCATTTTCAATAATAATAATCATTAACACAACATATTCTCTCACAATAATAATGATACCCAGTGATGACCGGTGATGATGATGATGATGATGATATGAATGATGGTGATCGAGGTAATCTTATACACTTAAAAATAATTCATAAATCAAATCACAAGTAAAATCAAATTTAATTGGCAATCAGGATGTGGCCTTTTAAATATCAGTCTCTCCCACTTTTATCAACATTGAATACAGCAAAAAAAAAAATTGACAGACTTTAACATAATAACATAGACTTTAACCATTGGCAAAGGTGGCGCTTTTCCATACCATTCAAAAACAACGAGATTGACTCATGTTAATTTTGTGAAACTGAATTAAATTTAATTGTGCTGAATGATAAGAGTGAGGTATTATTTTTGGTGGAGAAATTGGTGTATAATCAGCTAGTGTGTGGTGAAATATTTTTGTCAGTCAAGTGATGATCAGAGTTCAGACGATTGATGTGAGCATTTTTCTCGGCCTATTCTCAATGGTTAATGTTCGTGTACAAAAGTGTTCGATTTTAAATCTGTTTTGATCTTGTTTCTTTCGATGTGAAACACATTTTTTTCGGATTATTGATCACATTTTACTGGTGGACTTTGTGTTTTAACAATGTCATCTTGAATGATGATCGAATAATTTTATTGGGTAAGTTTAAAATTTTGTGTACACTTTGATAAGTGCGCAACACATGTACTTGCCCCCCAGGAAACACATTTTCCTTATGAGATAAATGTTTCATCATTAATAAGGAAAAATTAATACATTCTATCAAGTCATTTTCGTACACACAACTCATTATTCAATTGATAATGATTTAAAGTATGAGAAAAACTTTCACATTTTCGTTGGAAAATTTTTTCATTGACCTCTTTTTCTTACCAACTTAATGGACATGACAAAGTAATTCCTGTTGATGATTTTTTTCTTTCGAACAATTTTATGTTCAAAATTCGAATTCAGTCTCTCATTTTTATAGTCAAAAATTCATTCGAAAGCTACTGTAAGATATATTCATCTTCATGATAATGATCAGATCATTTGATTCAAGTCATAAACATAAGATTATTCTCAAGGTTTCCTCTCCACTATTTTCATCATCAATACAATTTTGAATAGGATTTCTTTTCGAATTGATGAGAGTCATGAACTTTTATGATAACATTATCCTGATCACTTTTGATTTCATGAGTTTTCTCTTTCTCTCTTTCTCTCTCTCCATCCTTCATCTAATTTCCCTTCAGAGAAAGCGTAATGTGCAGTGTTTATTTTCATATATTGATCACTCAAACGCCCATTGTCAACGCCTCTATCTTTCTCTCTCGTTTCCTGTCGACTTTTTTCTTCTCACCTGATTATCCACCGATTCAAGTGATGAAACAAAATCAACTCAAGCTGCCAATGTGACATACACATTTTTTATTCCGGTGGAATGAATGAAGATCTCGGTCGTAATTCATCCGATTACATAGTACAGCATTTCAATTCTCGAAATGCTAAAAAAATTGCCCTTCTTCTTGTGATCGTTCTCATCGTTTACCATTCAATTCTTCATCTGAGCTATGGTGAGTAAATGTTTATTGTTACAACTATTATTGTTGTTGTTTACTTTTTTTCAAAGTGCACGACTTTTCTCCTCTTGTCAACATGTGTATCCTCTGGATTCTCATTTTCAATTCTCTAATTTAAAGGTATCGATTCATGTAAATGGCTACTCAGCGATGGCCGGTTCCAAGGGTATCGAGTTTGGCAACCTTATGGCTGCATGCTACACACATACAGCAAAATGTAAGTATAATATTGGCCGCAAGTGATAGAACTATACAGTGCTTCATCAACCTTCGGCTACTGTTTAGAGCATGAATTATCCTCACCTTCAACTGTTTTAATTCATTTTTCGATTCAATTTCTTTCTGTTTTCCACCTCCAGTGATACCCGTCTCTGTCTCCGTTATATCGCTTATTGGGGTGGACGTAATCACTTAGTTTTCGTTGGAGACTCACGAATAGAGCAATTGTATTATGCGTTTGTCGATTCAATCAAAAGTAGCGATGAGACCAAACATGAGATGCCTCCACGATTTGATGGTCCTCACGAGGACATGAAGTTCGAAGAGAATGAATTGCATCTTAAAGTAGAATTTTTTTGGCGTCCTGTGATAAACGAGAGCATGTTTCAAGTATTCAGAGATTGCATCAATCTGAAACCTCGTCCTACAGTGCTGGTTGCTGGTAGTGGAACATGGGCAATTAAGTCAAACAATGCTAGTCTCCATGCTTTGGAATATTATAGAAAGAACTTGACTCGTCTTCTGCCCTACATGGACAAACTGGATAGTGAAGTTTTGTGGGTACTACAAGATCCAATAGACTCAGAGAAACTAGATTTATCAAAGAAAATGATCACAAACGAACTGATTGATGACTACAATAAGGCTGCCATTGGAGTTCTAAAGTATGCTACTTCTTCCAAAGTTCGACTATGGAGTTCAGCACGTCTAGTGTCACAAGGATACAATGCTGATCAAAAAGATGGCCTTCATATGGGCTCAATAGCTTTGAACTATGCACTCCAAATACTGTTGAATTCATACTGTAATGATCAGATGAATCATAATGATGGTAACTGTTGCAGTGATCCAGAATCGGTCACAAACATTCAGATAATCACCTTTGTATTTTTTGCTGTGTGCGGTACTTTGGTACTGTTCATCTTTCTACATCGTCGCTTTACATCAAACAAAGTTCGATGGCATCCATTGATAAATGAATACGAAGAGTATGATCATCATGTTCGAATCCAGCGAGATGATGAAAAAAAATCTTACCATGAATTACTCTCTTCACTCTCAAAGTTTGGTCTTCTGATGGCCTACTTCTTTCTCTGTGATAAAACTAATTTTTTCATGAAAGAAAACAAGTATTACACAAGCACATCTTTCTTCCTACCGTTAGCATATGTATTTTCACTTGGATTGTTTTTTACTGAAGAGTCTCGGCACACTTGTGTACTGCATCGAGATCAAACTGATGAATGGAAAGGCTGGATGCAGTTGGTACTACTCACCTATCATATGACAGGGGCCAGCCAAGTTTTGCCAATATACATATTGATACGCATCATTGTCGCTGCCTACTTATTTCTTAGTGGCTACGGTCATTTCACCTACTTTTGGCACACTGGAGATTTCAGTTTGCATCGAGTCTGGAAGGTAATTTTCTCTAATTATGATGTAACATTATGCAATCCAACTCTTTACGAATTTTCAATTTTCAATCAGGTATTATTTCGACTCAACATTTTGGTTGTCTTTTTGTGCCTCATAATGAATCGACCATATCAACTCTACTACTTTGTGCCATTGATTTCCTTCTGGTTTCTTACCACCTATTTAACTATGAGCAGTTTTCCACAAATCACAAGCTCCTCTGTTGAAGGTTAGCTCACAATTGCGAATAGTTTTACAAAATCAACTTGACTCATCTTCTCTCTCTTGAATATAAACAGCTAACCCCATCCATCATCTTTACATGGTCTTGAAGTTTGTCGGTTTACTCACTTTCATCACCATTCTCTACATGTCGGAAGTTTTCTTCGAGAAAATCTTCCTTACAAGGCCATGGAAAGCTTTGTTCGTCACCACTGATGATTCTATCAAAGAATGGTGGTTCCGTTGGTGGTTAGATAGATACGTACGTATGGGTATTTTAGTATAGGAATTCGATCTTTTCGATTTACTCATGTATTTGTCCATTCCATTCTCAGAGTGCTGCAGCTGGAATGATCTTCGGTTACTTCTACTATTTGCTTAAACATTTCCACATTCTCGAAGACAATAATCATAGTAATCTCTTTGCCAAAGGAACGGTCGTCTCTCTTATCGGAGTTTTGGTAAGATCATTGTCATGAGCATACTTGCCAATCGTTACTAACTTTCCTCCTCTATTGACCAGGGTTATGGTGCGTTCGCTCTTTTGTGTCACAACAAAGAGGAATGTAATGTGATTCATTCGTATATATCGTTCATTCCCATCGTATCATTCATCGCTCTAAGAAACATCTCTGGTCTATTGAGATCCAGATACAGTAGTTTCTTTGCCTGGTTTGGGAAGATTTCGTTAGAAGTGAGTATCAGATGATCAAGTTCTCGTATTGACTTCCGTGATATGGAAGAATCTTCCTCATCTTACTGAATTATGCATCTTGATCCATCAACTAATGAAAGTGATCAAATGAGTAAACAATTCCTTTCATCTTTTCCATCCTTCCTCATAGCTTTTCATCTGTCAATATCATATTTGGCTATCTGCGGATACCCATGGAGTCCTTGTTCTCATACCAAGCTATCCTGTTCTAAATGTCATTGTCACCTCATTTATTTTTGTTTGTATCGCTCACGAAATACATCAACTGACCAGAACTCTCGTCAAGTATGCCATCTCACCTGATTGGCGTTACATGACTCGAAACTTGGTGATTTTTTTTCTTCTCTTGATCCCGTTGGGAATAAAGGATGGAATGTTTTGACAAAACAAAAACTTATCACTAAATTAACTATAGGATAAGCAAAAGATTTCACTAATTTATGCAATTTTCTCACTATGTGAACTCTTCAATGACTTGTATTCATTGTGATAAGATGATCAAGTTTCTCAAACTCCCCTCAAGATACGATCTGGCATGTCATAGTGCGATTTGTATTGAGACAACACAATAGCCAAATGTTACTGAATATCGGTTACCGTCCTGGATAATGAAAGGATGAGGATCAATAGCTGAGGTTTAAATCATACACCCGCTATCCGTTCCTTTTTTTCTTCTCCCTCTCTCTCTCCTTTTCTCAATTACCCCAGCTGCTGACCATCTTGACCACCACCATACTGAAATTCCGTCAGTCTGAAGAGTGATCCATCATTGATCTCGATCTGTATCATTCCCCCAATTCTGTATCAGTACACCCTTCATTTTGCTCCTATCAATTTCACGTTTGAACTCAGCTCATCATCTGGTTTGACTGTTTTATGCTCGGTCAAACAGATACACATACATGCACACTACACTTTTGCTCTCAGATTTTTAATGGAATTTATTGTAACAAGAAAGAGCAAGAGCAAGAGAAAGAGAAAGAGAAAGAGAGAGCAAGCAAGAAAACGATAGAAAGTTTGTAGGTTACACCGCTTTTCCGGTGTCCGCTGGTGGTCATCTTATTCATGCAGCAACAATTGGTAAAGTGACCATTATCACAGCCATCACATCTATCCTAGCACAAAAATGAATGAGTGATACAATGTCACTTGTGGCGTGAAAAAGGAAATTTAAATTTTCAAACTCCAACATTTGCCCCTGTACTTGGTAAGTAAAGGGAGAAAAGAAAGAGAGAAAGAAAGAAAGAAAGAGAGAGAGACTACTGGCTACTACCATCTCATATTGCTCCAAGCAAATGTATTCACATGACCTCAGGCCATTGCTCTTGAAGGAGAGAGATTGAGAAAATAATGAGATTTCGTGTCTATCTAACTGAAATAAATGCGTCTATAGAGCTTGGAAGCGAGAGATTATGTTAAGTAAGTAAGCATCTTTTTTTTCCTCTACATTTGTGTGATAGCTATGTTCGTGAATTGTGTTTTTTTCACCAATCAACAGGCCACTGCTACTATTATTTTGAACTTTTCACGTATCAACGAATCGATAAAATAAAATACATATCTCGATTGATGAGAGGTAGAAACATTTTTTTTTCACTTTCTCTATCACTGATTAATAAGTGACAACAAGTTACATTTTCATCGAAAATGTAACACCTCCTAAGGAAAGGAAATCGATTGAAAAACTTTTCTTATTATTATGATCACATATTCATACACACATCAAAATGTGTGTTATAATCAAAATTGTGTCATGCCTTGATTGTATATATCTTTACTCTTTGTAATCTTGATGATCAAGATAAAATAGAGTCAAATCATTTTTCTTGGGAAACGATTTTGGGAAACCAGAAAAGAGTAAGAATAAGAAGAGTAATAAGCATTCTGTGGTCCTAGATTTTATATGGAAAAGAAGATTATCCATTTTTCTTGGAAACGAGAGAGAGAGAATAATCACCAATAGACTGGAATGCTCATCTCCTGGGCTAGTTAAGGAGACGAGAAGGGAAAAAATCCTCTATAAATAGTGGACATCTTGGTCCAAAAAAATCCATAGACATTCAGTTGCTCTTATTGTGTCCACATCGATTTCTCTCAGTTTCTCTCATCTTGAACTCAATTCCCAATCAGCATTCAAATTCGCCCAACTCATCATCCTGATTGCCACCATCATGTACAAGTTTATGGTGTATTTTGTTTTCTTATTTCATTTCTCTTTGTCTAATCCAGTCAGCCAGGAAGTGATATCTCAACAGCAAGAAGTAAGCAAAATATGAGTGTATGTGTATGTGTGTGTGCATAGATACATGAGAGTGGAAAAAAATAATAATGACTGATCTCATTCAAATTGGTCAATCAGTGTATGAAAATGAAATTGGATCCTTATCTTACACCATACACATAATGTATGCACGTTATATATTCACAACTATGCATACAAACAAATTTTTTTGATCCTCAATCTTTTGATTAACGTAATTTTCATTTCTTTCCTTCTCTTTTACAATCTATATCACTTTCTCTTTCTCTTTCTTAATTCTATCAGCAGCTTCATGATACCGTTCTGCCTGCCCTCGAGCTTCCCGCCAGCAGTCACCTTCTATGGTCACCAATACACAGTGAATTCGATTGTCAGAATCGTGAATACGGTTACTTTGCCGATATGGCCAACGATTGTCGTGTATTCCATGTGTGTCAACCCGGCTATGGTGCTGGTGGATCGGTGGCTCGTTACAGTTTTATATGTCCAGCGGAAATGCGTTTCGATCAAATTCGCTTGACCTGTATGCCACTAGCCGATTCTATGGACTGTGGTGATTCGATTAAATTCTATGGAGGAACTGAGAATCGTTTCAAGTCATCAAAAAATTGATACTGATGATTAAAAATCGAAATCGAAATCAGCTCATAATCATAATCATATAATATCTTGTATGATAGTATCGGAAATAAAAAATATTCAACATCCTACAAATATGGTGCATATAATGATTCTCTTTTCTTATCAAATATCTCCCTTTTATCGAATGATACAGATTTGTGTGCATGTACGTTTGATGCGTGAGCGTGTGTGTGTGTGTTCATCACTTTCCGGCTGATGTTGATCCTGATGCTGATGCTGATGCTGAATTGTGGCCATTTATTGCCGAACGTCCATCGCGTAAAGGAATAATTTTTTAGAATGTTCACAAATAAAGCATTTCGGAAGTGATCATCCATTGATATGATCATCGTCATTCTGGATTAAATCATTGCATAACATGGTATGATTTCTCTCTCTATTTCAGTTCTCTTTCTCCGCGTTCTCTATCTATCCATTTCTTTTTTTTAAATTTTATTTTGCGATCTTATTTATCATTCATCATTTCTCATCGAGACCAAATTTCAGACAATTTTTGCTGATTTATGCTATAATTACTTTGCAATATACAAAAATTTTTATCATAACATTTCTCACTACTGTTTACTGTTTACGGCTGCCGCTGCTGGTCAAACTTGGTCATCGTCGGAAAAATAATGGCGTAAGCAGAAGCAACATCAAATCACTGTTGTGGCTCATTTAAATGAGTTCATCATTTGAGAAGAGAAAGAGAATGATAGTTGAATGGTCATCGTTAAGTCATCAGTAACATGTACATGTATGTGGTGGGTGTTCAATTACTCTGTTTCTGTAGTTTGTACACATACACACATACACACACATACACCATGAGCATTAAAACGTAAACCAGTTCACTTATCTTTCTTCCGACCCCCATTTTATCCAGTATTCCTTCTGTTCTGAAGAGAAAAAAATTTTCTTCACATTTCAGATTCTACTGTGTGATAGCCTGGTGAACTCTTGTGAATTGGAATTCTGAACAGTGAATACAGATTTTTTCAACTGATTAACAAGATACGAGAAGAGAGAGAGAATCGAAAAAGTATTAGTTAGTATTCAAAGTGTATATCTGATTCATTCTGAAAGTTTATCATGAGAGAGAGAGAGAAAGTGATAAACAAAAAGTGAAAGTGATTCGCTGAGAGAGGGGATCAGCGAGAGAGTAAGAGAGCGAAAAAAAATATTTATATTAAGTAAGGAAAATTGAAAAAAACTAAGCTGATCTCTCATCATGAAGAGAATTTTATTAAAATTGAATTGAGAGAGAGAGAGAGAGAGAGAGAGAGAGAGAGAGAGAGAGAGAGAGAGAGAGAGAGAGAGAGAGAGAGAGAGAGAGAGAGAGAGAGAGAGAGAGAGA
>QZCP01000375.1:27832-66068 GCA_003956705.1 Brevipalpus yothersi
GAGAGAGAGAGAGAGAGAGAGAGAGAGAGAGAGAGAGAGAGAGAGAGAGAGGGAGAGAGAGAGAGAAGGGGAAAAAGATATAGAAATTAGTGGGAAAAGGGGATAGATGTACAGTTAGAATTAAAAATTGATCATTCTATGCGCGGATTAATGATATCGTTCTCGTAAAGATTTATATTTTATCTAAAAACTTACACTTCTCGATGAAGCTACTTGTTTGATGATGCAGAAAAAAGTAGCCCAAAGTAATGAAAGAATGAGTTTACAATTTTGTGCAATATGTGTGTGTGCGTATATGTTCCCAAAATGTGCTTATCTCTTCCCAAAAGTGGACAGGCCAGGATAGATTGTTAGATTGTTAGATTGAGGTACCCGATCGATCAAAACATTTAATCTTTCGATTTTTCATCGTATTTATTCGACTAAATCACCTTGAACTGGGCAAATGAAGCGTATGGGAATCCTAAATGATTCAAAACTGCACTTTATGGTAGTTGTAGTGGTCGAATTTGTATGCGTGTGTATCAGCGTGTAAGTGGCTCAGTTTGAGGAATAATTTAATTTAATTTTTCAAATTGAATCATTTTTTGCATATTCTTACGAAAATTTGGAAATTCGGGCGAGCCATGCTGTCAAAGAAAAGTTGTTAACAATTTTCCATTCCATCACATATGCACTCGCACACACAAACTCAAGATGACCATACTTCCTGAAGAGCCATCATTGAGAGTTATTCAATGATTTATCGTCAAGTTTTCGAAACGATTTACAGGCTTAGCATTCTTCTCCTGGTAAGGCATTCCGAGCTCAATAGCGTTTTTATATATTCGAGCTGGATATAAATACATATATTTATACACATATACTGAAGATGATCATCATCAGGATTATCTGCTAAAGTATATAATTGAATGAGCTTATATGTGTCTGGCTAATGATGACAAGTTGAAATCAGCAAAAGTTCCTCTTGATAAAGATCTTTCCGATCACTTACATTTGATTGTTGGTGTGTGTTAATATGATAAGCACTTATTGATATTCATACAAAGGAACTTGATCGATATGAGGTCTAAGCTATTAGCTATGAGGTTAGATTATGATGCAAGAAAATGAATGGAAGAGAGAGAGAGAGAGAGAGAGAGAGAGAGAGAGAGAGAGAGAGAGAGAGAGAGAGATGCTCGTCTGGCAGATGAAGAGGAGGATGAATTGATGAATCGAAGAGAGAGAGAAGGAGGATAAAGGTGATGAGGAATATGGCCAGAGGCATTTTTGCGCTTATTTTATGGTATGCTATAGTTTCACCTGAATCATCGCTGGTACGATAAACTCCTCACATACAGGCTACATATAAGCTCATTTGGAGCAGATTTTTTATCGCTGGATTTTCCAGTAAAAATCTTACTCGACAAAACTGTTACAGAACGTGGTCCGCTCTTGAAGGGAGAGAAAATAGCTCTCGGCGATGATTCATTATCTGAAATCGTAAGGAACCTCAGAGCGTACAGGAGCAAAAGGTCAAAAAATCTCTTTCTCTCTCTCTCTCTCTCTCTCTCTCTCCTGTTCAGAATATATTGCCATGATACGTAAACATAGCCCAGCATCATTTTAATGTTTGCATGTAGATCTGATCTGATTTTTTCCCTCTTCTCTTTCTATGAAGGTCCTCCTCCAAGCTCTTCTTTCTTACATTTCCCTGTTGTCGTGCGAATCGGACTGCCTTCTTACTTATGACAATCTCTCTCTCTTTCTATCACTCTACTTTCGTGCTCTCGCACTGGACCATTCGAGAGATGAATCCCAAATGAGTAGAAGGAGGAGGCGGGAAAAATGACCGCACTTTCGATTTCAGTTGGACAACACGAGAAAGTGAAGCAGAAAGAAAGAAAGATCGGCCTGAAGTATCGACGTCCCACTGTTGATACTTTTTGATGCTTTTTGGACCAAGAGATCAGCACGTAACGAAAAGAGAGAGAGAGAATGAGTGAGACGTTGATTTCATCTCACTTTCGATCGTATATAAGCTCGAACGAATTTTGGGAAAACATCATTCGAATCCACTGGGTAGTTCCAATATCATTTGAAATTGTTTTAGTGAATAATATTTGTGTAACGCAATAAGTAGTAATAATAATCATGAATCCTTTGGTAAGTTTGGAAACACTTCAGTTTAAGTGAACTGTTTTCACTTTGCTGTGTGATAGCTCATTCGAAAGTGAAAGTGATTTGCAACGATTTTCGATGTGTGAAAAGAAAATAAATTTTGTGTGCAAATCAAATATGGATTACATTTTCTATACATCTGTTCTCATGAAATCATCAATTTGTTCTACAGATTCTTACAGTTCTTTTAATCGCTGGTGTCTCAGCTAGCGGCTACTCCAGCGGTGGCTACGGTGGCGGAAGCTACGGTGGTGGCGGTGACTCCTATGGAGGTGGCGGCGGCGGCTATGGCGGTGGAGACTCCGGCTATGGTGGCGGATACGGAGGTGACTCCGGCTATGGCGGTGGTCACGGTGGTGGCTACGGCGGTGGCGGTGAGTATTTTACTTCATCACTTAGCTGATTGCTGCTGTTGTTAATTGGTGGATCGTGACTTTAAGCTTAGTTATAGATACTCTAAGAATTGCAGATAAAACTTAATTGAATAATTGGTAGGGAAGATCTTCGTTGAATCAGAATGTTCGCTAGACTAACCGATTCTGTAGGAATTTGAAATGAGTTTGAGGTTGAGGTGAAAACTTTTGGCGGGTAAAATATTTACCGCAACTTTTTCCGAACCAATTTTCTCGAGTTTAACGCTCTCGATATCTTGATATGACAGCAATTGGAGTGAATTAACTTTTGAAGAGATTTTTCTGATCAATCTTTTTCTTATCCTTTTCATGAACATTAGACTCAGGCTATGGCGGTGGCTATGGCGGAGACATGGGTGGCTACGGTGGTGGCTATGGAGGTGACTCCGGCTATGGCGGAGGTGATGGATGGGGCGACTCATACTCCGGTGGTGGCGGCTATGGAGGTGACATGGGCGGCTACGGTGGCGGATACGGAGGTGACTCCGGCTATGGTGGTGGCTATGGCGGTGGTCACGGTGGTGGCTATGGAGGTGACATGGGCGGCTACGGTGGTGGCGGCTATGGCGGTGGATCCGGTGGATACGGTAAGTGATCAGAGAGATTCGAACTTTGAATGTGCATGCTGTATAGGTAATTTCAAAAATTCTGGAAACTTATTGGAAAAATATTTTTCATTTTGATTAATCAGGAAAAGTCAAGAAGGTTATCATTGAGAAACCAGTTGTTAAGCCAGTCTATGTAACCAAAAAGGTGGTCGATGTCAAGACCGTTCATGTTCCAAAACCAGTGGTTGTAACTGTCACCAAGAAGCAGCCAGTGTACATCACCAAGCACGTTCCAGTTAAGGTGGTGAAATACGTTCCAGTCCCAGTTAAATCCCACGGCTACGGTGGTGGTGATGGTGGATATGGAGGTGGCGGAAGCTACGGTGGCGGAAGCTACGGTGGTGGCTATGGAGGTGACATGGGAGGCTACGGAGGTGGTTCCTATGGTGGTGATGGCTGGGGTGACTCATACTCCAGTGGCGGATATGGTGGTGGTAAGTGTTGACTGGCCACAAGATTTGATACCGAAATCGGTTGAGTCAAAATTTTAATTACGATTTTCTCTTCACTTTTCTTTAGGTGACTCTTATGGAGGAGGAGACTATAAGAAAGCTGCTGCTGCCAAGAAAGCTTAAATTAGCCTAGATTGATCAAAGTATTCATTTTTAAAATTTAGTGAACAAAATATATCATCAACACAAAGAAAATATATTACAGCTCTATAACACACAACCAGTTCATCTCTGTACAAAGAAAAAAAAAGAAACAATATCTATCTCAGAGCATATGTCTATCCCATCAAAAGACGTAGAAAATATTAGTTCTTGTAAATAAATTGCCTTAAACTGAAACTTTCCAATGGTTTGATTTATTTTGCTTGCCCAGTTGTACCATAACGATAGAATCAAATTCTATTCTATCGATTCATGGGAACATTGAATACGAGAATCAAATATTATCAAGACTCATGTACAGTTATAAACTTCGATCCTCTTGTCATCTCTGGATTGATTCACAAGCTCCGCTTCTAGTGAATTTCTTCCAGGCAAAATTTTTCTTCTCCATGTCTTACATACAAGATGGTATGTGGTGAGTATCAATTGATGATCAAAAAAAGACAAGCGGCTTTCTTTTTTGCATTCTATCCCTCCCACAAAAACACATCCCAGCTAGGGAAGAAGTGTGTCCAGAGAGAGGGAAAAAAACTTAATTTTCTCGAAGGTCTAATCCTTTAGCCAAACACAAAAGGCTGGAAGATGAAGGAGAAGAGGGCCTGGGGAATATGGTCATCTGCATCTGGTAGCCCCCAGGGCAAGTGGCCAGATTTGACCATGAATTTTGGTGCATAGACTGGAACTTATATGGAATGCCTCCTACACTCTGATCTACTGGTCATCTGCTTTTCCTAGGCACTGATCTTCTTAGAGGAAGGAGGAAAGTACTTTTTCTGCATACTTTGAATTTTTCTCGCAACCGAGAAGTCAACTAATTAAAGAATTTTCACAGAGAGTGAGAAAAAGAGAGAGAGAGAGAGAGAGCATGAGAAAGAAAAAGATAGTTAGTTAAAAGGAGAGAATGTGGAAAGCAAACATGGGACAATACAAAGTCCAAAGAAACCGAAGAAGAGTGAACTTTTCTCTCTCTCTCATTCTCATTCTCTTCTTTGGACCGCTTTTGCGACATTCCCGTACCTTTTGGTCGGTAACAAGAATGTGTTTACTATTTGGCACCTGTAAGCCTTCTAGGCTATTTCGTGTCCAAATTTTCGGTGAAGTAGTACAGAGAGAGCTTTCCAGGATCACAATGCCGAAGCACAAAATAGGAATCGTTGAAGGAGAGAGATGAGCGTCCNGAGAGAGAGAGAGAGAGAGAGAGAGAGAGAGAGAGAGAGAGAAAGAGAGAAGAAAAAGAAGAGCGAAATTGGCGAGAAAAGTTGAGCAAACTAAACAGTCAAACTAACAGTAGAGGTGTTAACTACCATGTGCTGAGGGTTATTCTGAAAAAGAGATTCTCTCTTCCCTCTCCCTCTCTTTCTCTTTCTCTTTCTCATTCCATCGTGGCCTGTGTCCACTCTAAGCCGAACCTAACCTCCTCTGGCCTGGCCAGCTCACCCACTGTCCCAGCGATAGTCACTCAGTCTCACTGGTCAGCTCTCGATATTGCCGGACCACAGAATTCCCTTCCCTTTGGCCATTCGGCTTGTTTGATCCGATCGCAATGCTTCTTGTTCGAACTGTTCATTTCAAAGGCAGGTCATGAAGAGGATACACTTTACAACACTTTCTGAAACTTTTGTGAACATTCTTTTCAGTTTTCTATTCACCTGTGTGTAACTTTTCTTTCAGCAACTTGTGCAGCATTCAGTCCACAATTTCAGGAGAAATTTTTGAAGTTTTTTGATTAGGCACCTAACTAATTTTCCCTATTCTACGATGATTTTATGGGTAAGTTGAAATATTTCATCATTTTTCTGTTGCTTTTATGAGTTTCATGAAGGCCTTCATCCAGATGATTTATACTCCCAGCTTCTGAGAAGAGTTCGGGCGATCTACGTCACGGAAGTTTAACGACTTTCCTCTTGATGACCTACGATTGATTCGTTTTTCATTGGAAAATTCTAATCAATAGGTTGTGATAATATGTCTCCTATCGAGCTTGGTGTGTGGCTCAGAATTTGATGAGCGCGATAGTCTAGGTTCAGATGGCAATAGGAATGTCACTTTTCCGAGGCCATATAGACCTGCTAGTGATTTAACGCGCCCACTATATATACCATTGGATCCTAGGAAAACGTGGAGAAATTTTCAAGAAAATGTGGATCGTAATGAAAAGCGTGAGGAGGAAGAAAATAGACGTGGACGTGATAAGAAGCGCGATAAGAGGCAAAAATTGATCACAGAAATTAAAAGACTTGCTCAACTATCGAAAAAACTTCTCATGGCATCCCAAAAGATCGCAAGATTATTGGATCTCACGTGATTTTCGAGGACATGACGAATAACAAACGAGTGAAAAATTCCCTTTTCACTTTTTGAACAGATTGATCTTGAATTCTCTGGATCTACCTCATGAAATCATTGCCTTTACGATTCACAGTGTATGTAAATATATATAGACAAGAAATTTTCCCAAAAAACCAATCACTTGTACATTCATAAATGATGAATGTTTCACAATGATAACCGAATCCGATTTGTGTGTATGTTGTGTTGTTTTTCATCTGATTGTAAGAAAAGAAGAAGAAAGTTGAAAGTATGAAACCTATTGTGTAACAAAAAGGAATTCAATGGCCACGAGCGTTTTTTTTTCTTTCAGGATTAAAGATTTGATTATAAGGTTTGACAAAATAAAAAGGCTTTTGATGAAAGTTGATCATCCATTGAAATAGGTATGAGTCATTTTTACCAAGGGTCTTTTGTGAAGGCTTGTCCACTTTTTAAATTTCGTAGTTTTTTTAGCATGTATGTGAAATCTTTTTTTATGGTTGTTTATTCCGAAACAGAGACTTAAGTAGCCTCCCAATTTTTTTCGAAATTTTAATCTTCTCCTCTGCTCTTGTTTCAGCCAAATACTTTGGAGGATGCTAAAGTTAATAAATTAGAGTAAGAGGCATTTAAGTTTCCGTGGCTTGGGCTCTGGAGGCTCTAAAGCAGCCAATATTGCCTCATCAAAAACATTTTTCAGTCCTCTCTATTGTCGTTGAGATGACCATTCGGTGTTCCACAGTTGATTAGAGCAGCACATAGGGAGAAGGATGATTGAGAGAAGAAAAGAGTTAATGATATTCATGACAAATTGTGGCTTATAATGGGGAAAATTGAAAAAGAGATCATGAAGTGAAACGGCAATTTAGAGATGATGATGGTAATAATCAGCTCATACGACCACATCTACTAGCTGTGATCCAAGAGGATGGTAATGAAATTAGTAACCATCATCATCATCATCATTGGTAAATGATTATAGTGGGAATGGAAAAAACTCTCGATGATGATCGAAAAAAGGTTATACCTGAGTCAAAGCTGAACATTCCACATATTTGACCGCTTTCAACTCTTTAGCTAATTTTTCGCCTTGTTCCACTGAGATGGGCTTCTGCTTATTTTTGGCTAGTTTCTCCGTTGTTGCGGCATCATCACGTAAATCCGTTTGAGTTCCAACTAATAGGAAGGGTGTCTTTGAGCAATGATGGGTGATCTCAGGTACCCACTAAAACGAGAATTGCCATGACATTTCGGATGATGAGGAAAGAGAAAAAAAGAGAGAAGAGAATAAGTTAAAGTGAAGACAATAAATACACATAAATATATATATATATATATGGAAAACATTATGGCAACACGTATGAACCGATATAATGACAAACACGCCTTTCAAAACATCAATTAAAAAGATAGAGGTAACAATGAAAGTGGATCAGGCCAACACCATTCATGAGACGAATCAGTTGATTTTTGAGATTAAAGGATCGGTGATAAAACAAAATGACACCACAGAATCAGTCATAATTAACGGATATAACATAATTATACAAGATCTCAAAACAATGAACGTTAAAAATTCACTCACACCAAAATCACGATTCACAAGTATATACACAGACACATTTGATTTTTCAAAGTAAACTTACTTTTTCTTTAACATTCTCAAAGGATGATGGTGAAACTACAGAGAAGCAAACAAGAAACACATCCGTTTGGGGATAACTCAAAGGTCGTAGACGATCATAATCTTCTTGTCCTGCAGTATCAAATAGTCCCAAAGTATATGGCTCACCACCAATCATAACAGTGACCGCATAATTATCGAATACCTGTTGATAAAATAGAAACAGAAACACAAATGAACAAAATGAAACCAACAAACTACATCATGTGAATATATTGGCGGATGTAATTAACAGTTCATCCAATCACTCCCATCACTTATGGTTTCACTAATTGAAGCTAATTGTGATGACCATAATCATGAGAACCAGTGACCAGTGTTAGGGAGGAGACAGGATAATTGTGTGTGTATGATAGTGTATAAGAGAAAGCATTCACCAAAACAATATTATAAAATGATAATCACTTACCGTGGGAACATATTCGGATGGAAATTTATTTGTGGTATATGAAATAAGAAGACATGTCTTGCCGACTGCCCCATCTCCCACAACCACACACTTGATGGTTTGCATGATTTTTAAGGGTAGTATTTAATAATAAGTGTGGTATGTATATATATAATTGATGACCCTTGCCGCTGCTGTTTGGAATAAATCCACACCTCCAACTTGTCTCACTCTTTCTCTCTCTCCGTCTCTCTCTCTTTGGTTTATCCTCTCTCTCTCTTTTTCTCTTTTGCTAGTTTTACTGAGTAAAATTTACTCTCTCTCTCTAATAGTGTTCGTTTCCACCTACTCTTGGCTTATGATGCAGTCTCATGTGTATATTCAGTATGACAGTGTGTGTAAAGAGAGAGAAAAAAAATCAGAAGGTCTTGCTTGGGACAGAAACAGGAAGTATCAATTGAGAGAAGATGATCTGCTTTTGGCTGTGGCCGATGTATGGATGATGATGGGGACACCTTGTGTATAACGAGAATGTCTTTTTCCAAAAAATGTGTGTGTGTACTCTAAGATATGATGATGGCCAATGGATACCAGAATTAGTGTTGAACGATAACGGACACACCAAAATGAACGGATATATTATGGATGGTAATGATGATGATGATGATTGTGTTACAACTTTGACAGTGGTCGAATGAAGCGAGAGAGAGAGAGAGATACGATATATTTTGTGTGTAAATTAGTTTTGTGTATGTATGTGGAAGATCAAGGAAGATGGATATATAAACACATACAAATACAAAAATTCAACTCCTCTGACAAGAGAGAGAAAAGAAATGAAAGATGTATACTCTGTGTGTGGCCGGTTAAGAGTAGAAGTAGCAGTAGTAGAAGTGATGATGTGATGGAGGAGAAGAAGAAGAAGAAGAAACAAAAGCGAAAAAAAATGAATAAACTCACAGACAGTGATAATCAGTGGGTAAATTAATTGGCAATTACTAATTGAATGATTTGTATGGCAAAAAAGATGAAACAAATCATCCAATGTGTATATCAAATGAACCAATTGAAGTTGGAAAAAATTAAATCAATTTTGATTAATTTTTATTTTTTCGCTATCTTTTCACACACACACACACAAAATCTTTTCTCTTTGATTTTGCCTTCAACAACATTGGCGTAACTTTTTTTTTCCGATACAGATATCATGGATCATGATATCTAGTCTCCCGGTCTTACAGTCCGGTAAGCCATAGGAAGTACGAAGTATGATCGTTGATTGTGGAACTATTCATTGATTTTGAATGAATTAGAGATTGATTTCTAAGGAAAACTTTTCATCTATTTATAAATATACACTCTGACTCGTGAAGGCAATGATTTTGATGATTTTGTGGTGACAAGTCCAAACTTTCTGAATTCAATCAGCTCGAGAAGTTTGGATAAGGATTCTCGGTCGGCTGTTGATAGTCATGTTCTAGTGTGGTTGAAAATCTAGGACAAAAAATCCACCATTTATCGAGGCATTCCCTGTTCAAGAAAATCTTTTGCCTCGTTAATTTTGGAGGCGATGTAAGGAGATCCTCCTGTGAAAAAATTAGAGAGATGAGCAATTGATACAGCATATCCATTCCAGAAATTTACCTTTATCAGGATGATTTGCAATCATTATCCGCCGATGAGCATCTCTAAGCTTATTTTTATTAGCTGATGGACTGATACCCAAAATAAGACCAGCCTCTCGTCGATTCATTTTTGCATCAAAGCCACCACGGTAATACTTCGATGGCATATTGACCATCAAACTCTAGAAGAAGAAAACAGAACATACATAAAATGAAAATGAGTATACACTTTCAACAATGATCATCCAAAACTATTTACTCACTTGTTTGAGTAGATTTGAATTTTTAAAAGCTTGAGCAATCGCTCGTCCACCAAAACCTAAAGCGGCAATTCCCATTCCAATCAAGACTAGACGACTCTACAGCGATAAAAAAATAAATCATCAACAATCACCTCTCAAACACATAATCAGCCAGCCAACTTACCATGATGAAACACAACACAATTAACACAAATATTGCTCTCCAAAAATTAAACTTAATTTACACAAATATGATCACAACCAAACACTAACATCAAGTACATCAAAACACATGCTTTTTGCGTTCACAAAATTTGTTTTCAAAAAAATAGTTTCAAAAGTTCATCAAATCAAGTGCCACTAGATGACGCGCAAATACTGCTCACTCGAGCAAGCTTCAAGTTCTTGTTCAAAGTTCTTGCAGAAGTGAAACTTGAAGCATTTGCTTTGAATGTTCGCCAAACTCAACACACAGCATCAGTCAACAACAAGGATTATTACTCACCTGTAATGTTGAGCCGGCTTTGGGCTATGTGTGTGTGTAAAGTTTTTGGTGCGATTAATTTAAATTGTAAATTATGATGTGTGATATTGTGTATGATTTTATTGGATAGTCTAATTTTCATCGATAACAGAGGATGCCTCGTCGTAAACAGGATCGACCAAAACGGATGAAATGTAAGTGTGATGTCATTTTTCGCTTTTTTCTCGACGCTTTCATGATCGTACAGAACGCTGATCGTTCGATGTTGTACGTTACGTTTGATCATCATTATTTTCGTGACTATTTTTCTTTTTGATGGAGAAAAGTTTTCATTCTTCGACAGTAATTGTTCTACACTGAGAACAGCTGTTCGACTATTTTCATCTGATTTTGTTGGTGAATATGATGGTGGTGTGATCGGCATGATGTTCGAAAGATACTTTCCGCTAACAAGTTTAGGTGAAAGGAAATATCATTGAAAGTTCAATGATGTATGAAGAAAGAGAAGATGATCAACAGTGGGAGGAAATGAACGAAATGTGTATGAACGATTCTGGGTGGTTGCCATCATTTGGAACTTTATCCGAGTGTGATATGGAATTGATCGGGTGAAAGAAAGTTGGAGGAAGATGAGGGCGAAAGATTGGAACGATGTTAGCCTCTATGATACATGTGTGTGTGTGAGTAAGTATGAAGTACAGAAGATGAACAAGAAGGCGAGTGGCGAATAGCGCCCATGTTGTGTGGATGTAAAGATGATAAAAGGATGAGGAGGAAAGAGTGGGATTGGATAAGGATGAGGATGGAGAGAAGGATGGTGCTTGGTGATAGGAGAGCAATCAAATGGTCTCTCTTGGCTTCACTTTTATACTGTTTATAGTGAGTATCAACAAAAGAGCTTTTCTCTCTCTCTCTCTCTTTCTCTTTCTTTCCCTGAGATTGTGATAAAGAATGACTTGATTCTCAATAAATTGCATCAAACTAGGGTACAGAGAGAAAGATTCATCCTCTTTCTCTCTATGAGTAGATAATATACAACCACGGCATCAGTTGCATTATCAGACAATTTCAGGCTCTCAACTTTCTCTCTTCCCTGCTCACTCAAACATCAAAACTAGGATCCATACTATCGAATATCAACACCTCGAGCTGATCTCTCTCTCTCTCTCTCTCTCTCTCTCTCTCTCTCTCTCTCTCTCTCTCTCTTTCATGTACACATACTCACTCTTCTGAGTTCGATTATTCTTTCTTTCTCTCTCTCTCTTCGATCTACTCTCTTCCCATATACTCATACAATTCGATATCAATGTGAACAATCTTTTTTTGAAAAGTACAGTGATTTTTGAATGAGCTGAGACAGAGCAACAAAGTTTATTTTTCTCTTGAATGTGCGATATTCTTCAACTCTCATTTGGAATCATCATTGTGAGAGGAAAAAGTAGAGAAGCGTGGAGATGCAATTTTGAAATCGACAAAAATCTTAGCAACCGATCGAATTCACTCGAATCTTGTGAAAGGATGCTCATTTAGAATGATAATGTCATCAATAGGGGATGAGAGAGGAAGCGAAAAAGGGAATACTATCTTCTCTAAGTATTCTCATCTTTTTCTTGCCTATTTTGTGAAAACTAACGATCAGTAATGTGATGAGAGAAGAGAGAGGAGGAAAGTTTGTATTGGCGATCAATGACAACTCCTCCTCGATTCCTTTGATCGAGATATAGAAAAGCGCAGGTCTAGTGGAAAGATTATGGCAAATATTTTACACATTGGATACTTGTTCTATGCGAAAAAAAAAATCACTATCGATACAATTCCTTTCCCTTCATCAATACCTTTCTTAGGACTAACTTAATATGCTTGGAATTTATGTTTCATGCACGAGCAATCTTAATTTTTTGGCAAGAAATTATCCAAAATATTTCAAAGAGGCGAGACTCTCTTACATTTCACTATCATTCTCTATCTTTCACTCATTTTCCTACGTATCATGCTCCAAAAGTTCATTTAAAGTGATTGTAATCTATAGGCATTTCTTCCGAATCATTATGATGAAATTCGTAAAATGAATTCACTCTTGAACCACTTGAGCGACATGTTTTATCGAAGAAGATCAGTTCTCTGATGAAAAATGACGATAACCATCCTAGGTTTTCTCTTCTCAATTCCATTACAATCTACTCAGCTGATCTTTCCAAGCGAAAGCTCGTTCTCATCATGTGTGTGTGTGTATGTTGGCATTGGCCAACGAATGCAGGATGAGATCTAGATTAGATTTGATGGTTAGTTTGTGAAGAGATGAAAAGTCCGATTATATGTACATACTCGCACACAGAGGCTAGGATGATGATATGGACATGGTGAAGGCATTGGAAGAGTAAGAGAGAGACTGAGAAAGAAAGAATCTAAAGTCACTTTATTCACGTAGACTTTTGTGTAGAAAAAGAGAGAGAGAGAAGTATAAGATATGGATCATGCAAGCGCATATGTTTGCCAAGAATAGTTTCCGTTGAAGCAACTCTCCCAGTATCTTAGGCCATCATCTTCTTTTTTTTCCAATCTTATTCCTCAATCTCCCACTGAAGGGTGGCTGTATGCATCCGCATCAATTCGTATCAGTATTGAGCGAGAAGGATGGCAAAAGAGTAATCGAGAATCAAATGAGAGAGAATGATGCAAGTGATCAACTGTGGGAGGAAAAGTGAAGAGAATATGTATGCTGGGTGGCTGATATCATTCAAAACTTTGTCCATGTGTGATATGAAATTGATCGGATGAGAGAAAGAAAGAGAAATAGAGAGAGAGTGAGAAAGCGAGGGAAGATGAGGGCTATAGATATAGTACTGATGCTGTATTGAGGAGGAGGAAAAGGAGGCGAAGAGTGTGGCAGACTAGTAGTAGCTTAGTTACTTGTTCTGGATGTGGTGGTGATGATGATGATGAAAGGATGAGTAAAGTGTGTGTGAGAGATTGAGAAGAGAGAAAAAGAGGATAACGATGAGGATGAAGAGGGATGCTGCGAGGTGATAGTGAGCAATCAAATGGTCTCTCTTGGCTTCACTCAATGTGACTTGTTTGTAGTGAATATATCCTATCAAAGAAAGAGTTTTTCTTTGAGATTGTGATAAAGAATGACTTGATTCTCAATAAATTGCATCAAACTAGGGTGAGTACAGAAAGAGAGAAAGATTCATCCTCTCTCTATGAGCAGATAATATACAACCACGGCATCAGTTGCATTATCAGACAATTTCAGGCTCTCACTTCTCTATGCTATACAAAACTTTCTCTCTCTCTCTCTCTCTCTCTCTCTCTCTCTCTCTCTCTCTCTTTCATATACAGGCACTTGCCTGAACCAGCATCCAATATCAACACCTCGAACATCATCCCGCATCACTTGTGCTCTCAGTCTGCTCATTCTCTCTTATGATTTCCTCACCACTCTATTGGCTCAACCTTATCTCTCTCTTCTCTTCTCACTCTTTCGAGTTTGATTCTTCTCTCTCTCTCTCTCTTCGATCTTTCTTCTTTACACATACAATTCAATATCGATATAAGCAATCTTTTTAAGAGAGGGAGAGAGAGCAAAGTACAGTGATTTCTGAATGAGCTGACTAGTGAGGCAGAGTAACAAAGTTTATTTTTCTCGAATGTGATATTCCTTCAGCTACTCATTCGAAATCATCATTGTGAGAGAGAAATAGTGAGATACAATTTTGAGATTGACAAAATCTTAAACCTATGAATTCATCTGAATCCAGTGAAAAGGTAGCTCATTTACGATGAAATTGTCATCAATACACACTGTGTGTAAAGCTATCATCTCTAAGTAGTCTCATCTCTTCCCTTCCAGCAACTGAATGAACGATCGAGGAATAAAATGAGAACTTGTATTACCAATCAATGACAACTTTTTTTCTGTCTCTCTCTCTCTCTTCATCCTTCTTGATCGAGATATAGAAAATCACGACTCTAAAGTGCGATTATTTCAATGATCTCTCTCTCTTTTATGAGAGACTTTCTCTCACTTTTTTGCATTCCCATGTATTCTCATTCATGATTGTCTCATCAAAGTACATCTACTCTCCTCTCCGTCTAAAGATCATCATTTCTTACCTCTTTCTCTCCCTTCCTCTCTCTGGAAATGAGCTGTTAACCAGAATATTTACACTCATCCCAATGGAATGACTATCAACACCTCGAAGAATGAGAAAGAGTTTGGTATCGATTGCCAATAAACTCTATCCTCTGCCAGTGTTAGAGAGATATCTCATTGCCAATTCGGTGTAAAAAAATTTTTTTCCTTCCTCTCTATCTCTATCTCTCTTTCATACACCCAGCCTCACACAGTCTCACAAAATCTAATGAGATCTTTTTTGGAGCTCATAAAATGAATTTTAGTCAAGCCACTTTGGAGTGACGCGCTTTTATCGAAAAAGATCAGTCCTTTGATGAAAAATGATGATAAAAACATAGGCTTTTCTCATCCTATTGAGCGAGAGAGAGAGAGATGCTGGTCTATCTTCTCAGCTGATCTTTCCAAGCGAAAGCTCGTTCTCATCATGTGTGTGTGTATGTTGGCATTGGCCAACGAATGCAGGATGAGATCTAGATTAGATTTGATGGTAGTTTGTGAAGAGATGGAAAGTTCGATTATGCATACACAGAGAGGGAACGATGATGATATGGACACAGTAAATGCATTGGAAAAGAGAGAGAAAGAGAAAGAGAGAGAGGAGGAAAGAATCTAAAGTCACTTTATTCACGTAGAATTATGAAGGGAAAGAGAGAGAGAGAGAGAGAGAGAGAGAGAGAGAGAGAGAGAGAGAGAGAGAGAGAGAGAGAGGGAGAGATGTATTCATGATTTAACTTTGTATGAATAGCTTTCCGTTCAGCAACTTGTATCTTAGGCCATTATCTTTGGGTATCACTTTTTTCCACCTTTTCACCAGAGCATTTTCCCTCCTGCTTATGCGATCATCAACATCTCATATGGCCATGATACTAATTAATGGTGAAATTGAGATATTCCTTTTTCTCCTTCTCACTGAATTTCACAGACAAAATTCAGTTCAATTGGTAGATAATTTTTCCCCTTCGAAAATCTTATTTGAAACTGCCATGGAAAATGCCTCTCTTCTTCCATACAACTGGACCTCTCCAGCAACCCCCATCCAGAATGATGTTGTCGAACATTTTTGATGCCTTCACAAAATCATTTGAGAAACAAGAAGCAAGCAATTTGGTGTGACAAACAAACTGGCCCATTGGAAGCCATTGGGCCAAATGAGTGTGTGGCCAAAAGTGAGCCAAATGATCAAATCAGCCATTAGATAGAGTAATTTAGAGAGGGAAAAAAGATGGATTCACTTGATCTTTTCCTCTCTCTCTTTCATATACTATGGTTGAATTGAACTTCTCATAAATACAACATTCTAGAGTAAACCGGCTTGTGTTATAATGTTAAATACTTGAGAAAGAGAGTGAGATTTCACACCTCAACATGATCCCATTTACTTACATCCATTTCAACCTTGCTCATCACTGTGTATGGTCAATCGTGGAGAAGAAGCCAGATCAATATGCATACACATACTGCTTATGGAATGGAATGGATCTATCTTTTCCAATAATCTTTCAAATCAATCATGAATCCTCAATCCATGTTGCCTAGCAAAGATGAGAGAGGGAGAGATGCTTATGCCTGATCGTGACCAGAAAAAGGTATCAAAATGAATTGAAAACTCTTTATGTCCTTAATATTGGTGAATATTGGCTCATCGATGAAAGATCATTTAGTGCAATCTTTATAACCAAAATCCGGTTTCAACAAACCAAAATATGGAATGTTCTAAGCAGTATGAAATTATCTTATTGATATGTGTGGAATCATGATGGTGATGATCATGTTTGAAAAATTTGCTTCCAAACAGGATCACCATAATGCTGCCAGTAAGAAAGTTTACCAGTTTTATTGATTTTTATGGAATTCGTGTGCACTGATATTTCCTCAGAATTTGATACAATATGATATTTTTATTCAAAATTCTGGTAGAAATATCTTGAAAATATGCTTCTACCATGTGAAAAAAAGACGAACAGAATTCCTCTGTTGTTGAACAAAAGGCATGAGAGAGAAGAAGAGTAGAGAGAGAATAATTTTTTATGCATCTTTGAAGCTTGATTTCTAAAGAGCCGTTGAGATGTGATGATTTGCGTTGATACTTTTTGTCTGATTATTGCTATTTTCTTCTTTTTCTTTTTCTTCATCACCATCATCATCTTTTTCTCTTCTCTTCTCACTCCTCTTCTTGTATTCATATATATTAGATGAGCCGCTCATTTTACTTATCAATTGAAGAGTGAGAAAAAAAGAGGTGACAGAATATATCTTTCTTCTTCATCCACCGCCTCACTTATCTTCATCATAATTTTCATCCCTCATACATTCGGCAAGCCTCATATTCCCGGGTGATGTTCATTAAGATGACTTCTTCTTGTTTCATCTCTCTCTCTCTTTCTCTTTCTCTTTCTCTTTCTCTTTCTCTCTCTCTTTGCTTTTATTCTCGCTCATCTTGTATCACAAACACAATCTTCATCCGTAGTAGTTGTCATCATCACTGCCTTCTGATTGTGCGCAAGAAATAAGAAGACGAATTATCATCTCAACATCTCACCTGGAGCGATAGTGTGCCTCATCTTTTCCTCCTTCCATGCTTGATGATCCACATAATCGCCATCATCACTGTTCATCATCATCTATGGTCAGGCCGACTGATATGATCAACTCTCTCTCTCTCTCTATGCATCATCCAAAATTTTTCCATCAACATGGAATGAGAGAGAGAGAGAGAGAGAGAGAGAGAGAGAGAGAGAGAAAATTTTTTATACTCATCTCTCTGAGTACTATTCCTATTACTACATCTTATATATATAAATACACACAGTCTCACCTGGGCACGTCAGTTAAGAAGAAAAAAGTTCTAATAAACAGCTCTCATGAATTCAACTCACAGTTTCCACTATCTGATTGGGTAGAGGGGAGAGGAAATAAAATGGTTAAAAGAAAAAAGTTCGATACTGAATTGCTCAAGATCTGAAATAGTGTGAAAAGAACATGTACCATGAGACCCCATGCTGAGGGATTTCAAGAAGAGGAGATAGAGAGATGGCCAATCTATTTCATGAAGAGAGAGAGAGAGAGAGAAGTTTTCAGGGGGGTTCCATATCGATTCTAATATCTATTCCAATGGTATATATTATCTTGACTGCCAGATCAACTTGGCGAGAGAAAATCGATAAATTTGTAATTATGGTCTACTAATTACTCAATCAGTTTCACCTTTTCAAGCTATATCACCAAGTTGATCTGGCAAATTTGACTTTGAATCGCATGCAGCCAGGCGAAGCTTGTTTGATCAATCGTCTTTGATGAAAAAATGTGATTCAAACAGTACAATAAGCATCCCTCTTTTTCCATCAGAAAATTTTCGATTTATTCCTCTCGCATTCTTCATCATGATCATGAAGTCAGAGTTTGAAATGGAGGTAGAAAGAGTGAGAGAAAAATTTTTCACACTACCTCCGTAATCAAGCTTAAGATCGAAAATGTATTTGCTTTTGTTCTTGCATATGTGAACCATATAATCAAGTATCTTGCAATATCTTGAGGCCAATCTTAGATCAGATAAAAATCATGAAATGAAAGAGAGAGAGAGAGAGAGAGAGAGAGAGAGAGAGAGAGAGAAACTTTACTGCAGCAACATCAACAACCGAGTCATTGTGAGAAAATACACTTACCAGATAACCATCAATTCCAAGCCTTTTAAAACAACTGAATATTTTATCTGACAAAAAAAGTTCAGCTATCTGCCAAGGTTTTTCCGAAAACAACAGTCCTGAATATCATGAATGGAGGGAGAAAAAGAATCGAAAAGACAAAATATGAAGGACACATGGCCAGACTTTCACATCTCTCTCTTTCATAACCACTTTGGACGTCATGGTCAATGATTTGGCTGGCCTGATTGTGATTCGCTTTTCTTTGCTGGCTGCTCTGATAATCAAGATCACTTTTCTCACTGATCTATCTCTCTATCTCACTGAATATAGCATTTGGATAGTCCACTGGTTGGATAGACAATCACTTTCAGACTGACAGCAGTAATACATCATTATGAACAGAATTGATATAGATCTCTGTAACTCTGGTGCTGGTGAAAAGAGAAAGAGAGAGAGAGAGAGTCTCTTTTTGGTGGAGAACACAATTTAGCTAGATAATTATTTCTTTCGACAACACACGAATGCACAGTCACATGAACATTTATATATTCTTTCATCATGGGCATCGAACGATAGAGAGACTTTGGTGTGTGTGTATGCAAAATGTTGGAAGATCAAATTCATGCTCCTTAATGTGGTGGACATTGAAAAATTTTCACCACTCTATCTCTTTTTTTCCATCAAGTGAAAATAAACTGCTCAAAGGATGATGATAATGATATGGATGCTGATGATGATTCCCGAGGCCTGAGATCGTCTGGAAAGAGAAAGAAAGAGGAAGGAAGAAGAAGAAGATAGTCATCTTTTTGGGTGATCAATTCTCCTGATCTGTTTCTCATTCAATTTTGATTCACTGTTAGATTTTGATAAAAGATGAGACTTTTCAAGCATCCCTCAACTCTCTCTCTCCCTGCTTTTATCCGTATCTTATTCTCATGCCTAGCAGCATTTGGGTGGAGTGAAATGCTTCATCTTCATCAACATCCTTACGATTAAGATCACTAAAGTGGTCCGAGGAAAAAAACAACAGAAAAAAGTGATGCTAAGAGAGAGAGAGAGAGATGGGATAACCAATGGTATAAAAAGAGAGTATATTGACTGCTCTTTCTACCTCTTCTTTTTCTTCATCTTCATCTTCTTTTTCGTTTTCTTCTTTTCCTCAAGATGCTTATCACTACCATCATTATTATCATCTTCTCTTCACTCACAATTTCATTCAATCAAATTAATTTCCATCACTTTGCTCAATCAACTCTCTTCTGAGTGTATATATGTTCATTTGATCACTGACCTGGATGATTGACTAATATAAATATAACCTGATGATAATTATAATAATATGATGATGATGATCTTGACTGTCCAAAATCCGTTTCGGCCTTTTGCCGCTAATGTCCTACATGAACAAAGAGCGCGCATGCTCAATGAATGTAGTAACTTAGTTCCCGCCCACATTATCCGCATCACTTGGATGCTGTGTATGTAGTGTGTGTAGTCGAGATGCTCTGTATATGTGATGCATCCGATTTGTTCTCAGAGATGGTGAGAGAGATGATTATGATGTGTATGATGTGACAGAGTTGAGCTGATAAACGAATGTGAATTCAATCGTAATTTACTCTCTCTCACTCTCTTCTCTATTGTCTCGACAACTAATTTTCATCATTTTTATTCCACAAGCAATACAAAATAGAATATCTGATTGAGTTGGAAAGCAAATAAACTGCTGTACATATACATACTCTCCTCAGTATATATACACACTCTTTGTTCTGTCCGATGAACTTTCACATGAACATAATCATTTGACACACACTATTTTTACTTTTGATATGGTGTGTCTTGTGTTCCGGAATCGGAAATTCAATGTCCATATCATTCAAAGTTTTGCTGTTTGTCCCCAAAAGTTTGGCTTGTATGGACGTTTGAATATATGCCTGCACACATAAACACACACTTTGACATACAAGATATTTAGCTTGTCATTTTGGAGCTTTGAAAATTTTCCAATTCTAATCAGACAGAAAATAATTTACCAAATTCAAAGTTACTTCGATGGGGAAATTAATTTTGCTATGAAAAATTGAATGGACAATTGATAGGGTTGAATTTCAATCTTATGACCGGAAAATATGGGAATCCGAATTAGAAATCAGTTGAAGGAACCAATAGATATCTCGATGTGTGCTTGCTTTTGACTTTTAACTGAACTTCATTTTCTATTCAATTTTGCAGAATGATGATAGGAAATGATCTTCCTCCGTTTTTCAATTGATACATTGGAAATGATGAATCCTGTCAGGCTGAATTGAAACACACATTCAAAGTGAAAATCTCTCGATTTGCAGTGAAAATAGCTCAACTAATTTATCAGCCTTCTATCTCTTTCGAGAATGGTGTAATCATGAGAATTTCGAAATGAACTTCTCTATAGGCAAGATTGTGCATACTATAGCACAAATTTTCTATTCTATCTGTTCATTTTGCCCTAAAATTCTTTGACAAACTTCCAAACTCACGTGAATTGACTCACAATTTTAACTTTCATGACCAATTGGGCTGATCATTTATAGCAAATTTTCAGTGTTCATGATGATTCTGATTATGCCTCTCAGTAAGAGGTCTTCTCTCACTTTGTGTGAAGAGTGTGCTAACATTCTTTGCTGAAGGAAAAAAAAATCTCAAGATTCATCTGTAGCATTCCAATACCTTGGCACTCCTCATCAGAAATCAGATAAACTTTGTAAGAATGAAGTGAAATTCCATCATCAAGAGAGTACATGCGAAAAAGGCATCTATGAATCGATCTGATGAGAGAAGCTAGTATTAATTGGCGATGATGATTATCTTAGGAGCTCAGCTTATGGCACGTAATCTTATTAGGAAAATGAACAAGAACAGCCATTAATAATCCATTCCAAGTGTATTGGTATGTGTGTATATATATATGGTGGTGTGTCCATGTTCCCTATCATCATCTTGACATGGGATAAAACAACTGCCATCCTGCTGTCTTTGTTACAAATTCAGACATCATCATCTTGCAGGTACTATTCTTTGATTGGAATCACTTTGTTTTCTTACTTAGTCCATTTTGAACCCTTTTTTTTGGATCCTATTTCCTGTCAAATTATTCATTCTCAGCGGGACATCATGTTGATGAAAGGAGAGAAGAAAGGAGTGATGAGCAGTTCTGATGAATATCATCTTCACAGGGGGGTCAATCTCTAGCTTGTATATTTATAAGAATTCAGATCCTGCTGAAAAAAATACTTGGGAAATGTTATCGGGACAATAATATGTGTTTTATCATTTCTTAAATAAATTCACATATTTTGATTAGGGAATTTATTCAATCTATTCACTTGAAAAACTTATCCGATCAATATTTCGGATTTTTTTCGATCAAAACTTCACCACAGATTATCAACCCCTCACTGAGCTTGACACGCTGATTTTTCATTCACATTCTTGAAAATCTATCCTATTGAATTCAGGGTAAATTTTTATCGATTGATTCAATCTAGCTTGCCAAATACTTGGGTATATCTTTCTTGTGATGAACTGCTTTCCAATCATGAAATCGAATCAAATGTGAGGTTGAATAAAATAATCAATCAAAATTATCGCCCATTCCGAATCTTATGAACCGGGCCAATGTGTATGTGTGCTTCTTACACGGGTAGAGATGAGAGAGTGTGAAAATGATGGTAAAGTGTTGATAATTTTTTCTCCTTACTCTCTATAGATTATATTCTTCCCAATTCGAATGCTGATTAACCATCTTCTTCAGAGAATGTCCATCAGAGATTCATCAATTTGCTCTGTATATTGGTGATTGAGAATGTACTAGTTTAAGAATTCTGGTTCCTATTCGGGAGAAATGAAATATAGAGAAAAATTACGCAACTTTACAGCATAGTTTTATTTGAGATAATTTGCTCCCTCGATATATCTGATGAAGAAATGATGGTGATGGGATGAGGAGAGAAAAGATGAAAAGCTGTTACAACTTATGAAGACTGGAGGGAAGTGAACCCAGAACTGTTTGTAGATTATGATTCACTTGATTCAATTCAATACTAATAGTCGAGGCCTATCCTAAACCTGAGGAAACCTTTTTTCTCATTCAAAACTTAGAAAAAAACTCTCAATTTTTCGGCTCGATAAGTTTCTAGTGAACTTGACCACAACAGTACAGTCTCTTGAAAGGGATTTTTGAAACATTCCGATCTTAGTAAATTATCACTTTAAATATGAGACACTTTTTTCTCTTTCTCTCAACAATTATTCATGAAGTTCATTCAGAATCGATGGGAGAAATATTCTCAACATTATATGCATCACATTTATTGATGATTGTGTGATAAGAAATGCATCGACAATCTACATTGATTACATATAACAGTTGGCTACACTGGTCTGCAATCAAGGACTAGCCCAAAAATTTTACATCCCTCATGGAATCGTCAAATATTATCAGTTATTGAATCGGTGATGTGAATTCATTTTCAAATGAATGAGCATCTCTTGACTTTTTGGTTTACACCGTGATACAAGTAAGAAAGTGGCCATCTGAGGTCAGCAATGGAGGAGAAAGAGAAGAAGAAGGCTGAGCTTTGAATGTTTGGAAGAGAGAGAGAGAGAGAGAGAGAGAGAGAGAGAGAGAGAGAGAGAGAGAGAGAGATGATAAGATGAATAGAGAAGCAAAATAGTAAATCAGATCTTTGATGATATGTGAAAATAAAGTGCGTCACATGAATTGGATGCTGCTGTATTACTGTGAGCTCATAAAAGATCTTCAAGATTGATAAAGAAAAGCAAGAAGATGCCGATTCCTATTGACTGCTTTCCTTTTTTTCATGCCCAACACACAGAGAATGAGAAGACCATGTTATCACATCTGGCGATCAGAATTGTCAAGATTCTTGAAATACTGAATGTTCAGATGCAAGTGTTCTTTTACATCACATAAAGCTTACACACACTCAGATCAAGATCACTAAACAATCTTGTCTGATGTTGTGCTTCAATTTTCAAGGATAAAACGAAGAGATGACTTTGTTTTACACTGAAAATCATCCAAGTAACTTTTTTGATAAATCTTTGAACGATCAAACTTTTTGATCACTGTTTTTGATCAAATTGATGATAAACAGGGAGCGTGAATTATTCGTAATAATTGCAATCATATTTCTCTTTCTCTCATCAGATGCAACTGTTCCATTGTAAGGTGCAATCATGATGATGATTAACTTTGATCAGATTCGACTTGCTTGTGGTCAAGATGATGAAAAATGTTGCTGATATACGTGCTCATAATTTTTGAGTGATTCCACTTTTTTGATCATACTTCCCTCGATCGCTATCATGATGGAATATAGTATAATACTTGAAATTGCAGTGAAGAAGATGGAGAAGAGGATCAAATTGCTGATACCCTTTTAAATAGTTCCAACGAAAAATCGTTACTCTGTGAGCATCGATAATCAGCTCTCAACGGGAAATTAAATTAATACTTACGCTCTCATAATTTGATCATAATTCATGAATTTTTCTAGTTGAATTGAACTCTGAACCACTCAGCATTTAGAGAGAAGATTAAAGATGTTCAATTGATGTTCCTGTTTCATTCCAAAGCAAGTTCTCATCTTTGAACATTTTTCATGTCTTCCTCAATTTCTTAACTGAAAAATTAGATTAACACTTCTATTACAAAAAAATCAATTCTGTTCATTTAGTTTTGGATTCTCAATCAGCTCTCTTATTATCTTTGGGTTGTTATCATGATGGGTGCATCTTTAAGGCTAGATAGCCTTGAGGCATCATCTCAGAAAAACACATAGAATTTACGCAGATTTTCTTCAAACGATCACAAATCATGAGGATCTAGGAAGCTAAAGCATGCGAGGAGAGTTTACACATCAAAGCGTGTAGAAATATCAGTACTTATTACAATTGATCACTTGCCAGACTTGGAGTCATTCTATCATGAACAATTTTTTACTTCTCTCTTCGAAAATGAACAAGTAGGAATAGCTCGTTTGAAGCTCATTTTCATATTTCATTGCATAAGAAATGTATATTCTGATTTATGAGACACTTCTTGTCAATCATTACTTCACCATGAATATGGCTGTGAATTTCAATTCTGATTCACTTGCATAAATGAAGCGTCAAAATTAATTCTTCATCTAGATAAAGACATCCCAAGAAAACACTCTAAAAGGAATTTTTTTGCACACTACTTTGCATTGTGGGCGAGGATGGACACTCTACCGATGCTGATGGAGATGTAGATAGGAAGAATACCAGAGAGAGAAGGAATTGTGATGAAAATATGTGATAAATATTTGCTCTTTGCGTGCGCTAAAATACTCATCGCCCTTAACGTGAACTGTGGGTTGAAGCATTTTGGACATAAGAAATGATTTTAGATTTTTTCTCTCACAAAAACCACAAAAATAAGGTGGTCAAAGTTTGGGCCGAAATCATTTCAGTCCATCGCTTGGACCTGTCACTTAGAAAAGTTTACCAACTCATTGTCCAGATAACAAATCATCTCTCTCTCTCTCACTTTTCCAGCTGATATACTGTTATTCTGGTGATGGTTCGGTGAAAAAGTGTTTTTTTCACTTTTGAACTGCTATTGTTTTAATCAGTCTCTACCATCAGATGGATTGCTTAATTATTTTGTGATCCTTGAAACTTGTCAATCTTCCAGTCAAAACGGAGCCTTCATGCCAGATATATAGACATGATAAATGAAATTCGATCATCTAAAATAATAGTGAAAACAACTTTTTAAAACTATGAAAATGATACAATCACCTGTTTCATCTTCATCTTTTTCCTTCAATCAGAAGTGTCATGATTCTTCTCTCTCTCTCTCTCTCTTCTTATTCCTCTTGTCTTCATGTCTGAAGTGAAGAATATCATCCTAAAAATCCTTCTTATTCTCTTCCGTCATCAAAAATTCCAGTTACTATAAGATGATGGAAATGATTCAAAATCTCGAGCTAATTTATTCCCATCTTTTGAGAAACCTTCCGCTGATTATCTAATCATCAGTGTAAAGTTCGTAAACACATCATCCTCTCGTCTGTCATCACCAAACTTTGAGCACCTTTCTGGATGGTGATAAAAGTGACCTGGAAACTTAAAGATAGATGTGGAATTCAGATTGAAATCACAATTCGGGAATGTAAGCGAGCGCATGATGATTTAATGTGATGGTGTCTCCTTTTCCATCTGATTTGGTTCATTGAATTCGAATCAGAATTGTTAATCAGAAATAAAGTCTGTCACTCTACTCATAAAAGGTAGCATACCTCTCATGTACTGACCGATATAATCGAATATATAACACAAAAACGTATCATCCAATCAGGTATATACCCAACAGAATCGATAGTGGTTAGCTATAGTAGTGAATCGAATATACATCAAAAGAGTAGAAACGTTCAGAGTATAGTCAATGGTTAGTGGAAGAGCTCTTGAGAATATCATAGAAAGGTTTTTCCAAAATGACATGTCCTGAATGTGGACAAGTTGTTCCCTTGATGAAGCGTTCCTCTATTCATTTGAGTTTGTCCTGTTGATAATAGTCTATTATATAAGGGTGTTGTACACTCAGTTGACCATAAGATGATGCTATTTCAAGTGCTCTACATATTGGAGGAAAGAGATTATTACTAAGAAAAACATTTTTGCATGATATTCTCTCTCTCTCTCTCTCTCTCTCTCTTTCTCTTCATCTGTTCAATAAAAAAGTAGTATCATGAAACCGAGTAGAAGTTCTTGATGGAGGATGAGAGTCCACTTGTGTTGGCCATCCAAAAACCAATGGTTTGCCTGAAGGAAATAAGAGAAAGAATCGAAGATATGTTTTCCGACTGATCATGGAAAGATTGTCTTCATCATGCTTCGGAAAGAAGAGAAGATCATTCAGGAAGAGGCAAAAGTGAGAAAGTGTTGTGTATGGTTTGTTACACTATCAAGTTTACCAAACCGATATTCCTAAATGACCATCATGATGATAGCCGATATCTGGGTAGAGAAAAGGTTACCCAAAAAGTACCATCTCTCTCATTTCATTTCTATTGTGTGAATATATATCTCTCCTGGTATGGATACACTCTTTCTATCATCATCGCTCTCAGCATTCCTCAGATCATTCAGTATTCATAGACCATTGATATGAGGTTGAAGCTGTGATCATTATGAACCAAGAATGTATCTGTAGTATGTAGGTGATCATGAGAGAAGCATTATCAGTTAGTACAATATTCTTTAGGGCCCAAAAGCATCACAGAATCAATACCATTGGATTAAATGATCTTCTTCTCACTCACTGATGATGCTCTATCTTATAGCCTCAGGCCAGAATGGCTTCCTGTAGAGAGACTTGTGTGACGATACATCCAAGCGATTGAAGGCTATGAAAAGCTACCAAAAAATAGAGCAAAAAAAGGCGCCAAATTTTGCTCTCTCTCTCTCTCTCTCTCTCTCTCTCTCTCTTTCTTTCTTTCTTTCTCTCTCTCTTTCTCACTTGATGCCATCATCAACTCATCTTTTTTTCTCTCTTTTTCACCATAAAATACTGTGTACCAACAAGACAACGCGACTTTGATGCATCCTTTTTTCCGCTATTTGATAGGAAAAAGATGATGTTATATATGGATGAAAGGATGATAATGATCCCGAACAAGGATGATGGTGTGTACTCAGGGTTATGGAGACTTGTGTTAAAAAAAAGGTAACACAAATGTCTATGTGTGTGTGATCGAACATGATCTCTTCATGAACATGTCTTTTCTTTCCTCAATCATTGACAAAATTTGTACATGATGTTAGCGTTTGATGTGCTTACCGTTTCCTCACTGTTGATGTCCAATGTCCACTCATGATGACTTTTATTCGCACGTATGGACAAGAAAATAGCTTTTGATTCAGATTGAAGAGCAAGAAAAATGATGCTCAATGAGAGATGATGATGTTTGCATTCGGTATTCGAATTCATTTTGTCTCTCTTTCCATGCCAATTTATCTACTGTCCATTTTTGACCCTCTTCTTCTGTTTTTTTCTCATTTATTGCTAGTCAATGAGGTGAAAAATATTCTCTCTGATCAATGTCAGCATCATAATAGAACACGTAAAAATCATTACCTTAAGTGTGTTTCATTATGGACTCTTGATATTTTCCACGAATTTGTGCTGGAAAAAAATTATGGTGATGATCATTTCAGTAGTAGCCATGTGAATGTTTGTATGTTTTCTTCTCATCTCTACCTTATGATGATTCCATTTCACGCTTCATAATTTCTATCCAAAGGTGTAAGCAATATTATCAGCCTCAACCAGTTGTCTTTCCGCCGATATGTGTACCTAGAAAAATTAGATCCCACAATCATTAGCTCACAATCGAAACATATTTATTCCAACAATGGGAAAATTGTTGTGCTTATTCACTCTATATTCAACTTGGTTCCTAGGTTTACTTGGAATTATTTTGAATTGGCTCCTTGGACTCAGAATTTCAAGAAATTTTCAGCCCTCACTGTCAAAGATCATTCCATGTTTGATCATGGAAAATTGTATCTTACTATATCTATTGAAACCGGCCATTAATGGTGTCTAAAAGAATGCTACTACTAATTTCGTACACCAAAAAGTGACCGATGATGAGTACACTGATGCCTTTTGATATGATTTGTTCCGTGTTATGTTTGATGATCAGATTCAAATGATGATTATTGGCGCGATCATAATCATAATAGTCTTAAATGCTTTAATTAATGGGACTCATATAACAAGTGAAGAGATATCTTGTGATGAAGGGAGAGAGAGAAACTGAAAGATGCAATGGAAAAAAATAATAAAAATCTCTCAAGATTTTCATCTTAACTTTGTAAAGAAGGGAGAAAAAATTAACCTTCTTAAATTCAAAGTCAAGAATTTTGTTATGTAGATAGAAGATTTCATAAGACAAGAGAAATGCTGGAATGATGAGAATGCCAATGACTTGACCTTCCATTTGATAATCTATTCTGATTATCTCTCTGATCCATCATTTTTATTTGCATCTTCATTTGGCTCGTGGACAAGATGATTTATGTTGAAGAGAGGAGAAAATTTTCTTCTCTCTCTTCATCTTCATCAATTTTTTCCGCCCGATTATGATCGAACATTAAGTTATTTTAATTCATAGCCTCTTGAATATTGCTCTATCATTTTTATCAATTTGAAAGCTGTATTCAAATCACATGAAATTAGCATCATTTGAAATTGGAGGGATGTAGATAAACTGATAGTGTATATATGTGTATAAATTCCTTTTTATGGTGTCAAAAGATGAAACACATTCATCATGAATAATTTTTCTCTCTCTCTCCCTCATTTAAAAGTCTTTGGCCAGAGAATCTTTACCAATCTGAACACTCATTTTGTGAGATTAAATTTGAGAATATTTTTCTCACCTTCAACCAAGGGAATGGAAATGATTCATGTTGTATGTGCATATAAATTTTGCCTTCTATTCTTACTCATTTCAGATAAGAGAAAAGGAAAATTTTCTTTTTTCTCAAAATCAAAACACAAGATCAAGGCAAAGTGATCAATGAGAGTAGAAAAATTTTTTGACAGTAATAGTTCATCCAATATAGCTCTCTTTCTTTCTTCCTTTCTTCCTTCTTTGATACTCAATCAGTTTGATCAGTTCACGATAGTATCAATAAATTGTGTGTCTGTACATCTTCTATGGAATATGTAGTGTGTATAAAGTGACGCACAAGATACACAAGCTATCAATTATCCTTTGATGGCTATTTCTATCTACCTTATTTGAATATTTAATCTAATTGCTTTGAGATGAAAGTGTGGTAGGGTTTTGTATGAGGTTAAAGATACCCCTACATGCACAGATATGTATATACATAGAGCCAAAGAGTCTACTTGGTGGCTTAAAGAGCTGTATATTTGGTATGTATATGATATAAGTGATGGATTCCATACTTCAAAGTATTTGATAAAATAAAAAGATGGGAGCAAAATAAAAATGTATAGAAGAAGAATATTTGGTTAACATCTTACTTTGGATGCTGAGGGATGCTGTGTTAGAGACGCCTTCTTCTGACTTCTCGTGAGTAAGTGTGTGTGTCTATGATGGGTGTTGATGATCACGTTTCAGAGGTAAAAATTGTATTCCCATTAGATTGGGACAAAACAAGATGTGAGAAATAGAAAATATCACCTTTATCAATGTCCATTTGCGCATCTTTTGAGAGTCAAAATATTATCAGATAATTTATCTCTCTTTCTTTCTCCTCTTTCTCTTTCTCGCCCTTTTTTGACTGATTATTTTCACTCATTTGACTCAATCTCTCTCTCTCTCTCTCTCTCTCTCTCTCTCTCTCTCTCTCTCTCTCTCTTTCTCTCTCTCTCTCTCTCTCCAGCGTATCTGTCTCATTTCAAATTCGTAATGAGTGTTAAAAGGTTCCTCATTTCACAATATCGATCACTTTTACGTTCGATTGAGTGACCAGATTATGATGATTTTTATCTTCCGTCCAGAGTCAAGAACTGGGCAATTCACTGAACCATTTCGATTTAGATTTCTGAACTCACTTTTCTCTCTCTCTCTCTCTCTCTCTCTCTCTCTCTCTCTCTCTCTCTCTCTCTCTCTCTCTCTCTCTCTTTTCCATCCTTTTTGAGTGCCACATCTGAGCTCTCAGATATGAGGACCGAAAAACATTCATGATAAGGATAGAGAAGGAGCGAGAGAGAGACGTTGGACATCATCTTACTTGTGATCCAATGGCCAGTTTGTGGAAGCCCAAATGAAAGAAAAGATGAAATGCATGATAAAATATCGCCCCCGTTTCGAGAAAATATTCTCTCTTGTGGAAAAAATGATAAAAGCTTTCGCTCTCTTATCGTCCTGTCTTTGAAAACACACACACACACATTTGGGCTTGATTAATGATGATCATTATCATTTCATTTTGAATCACTTTCTACGCTATCTCATCACGATAGCCTTTGATTATGGCCAAAAAAGTTCACCACGTTTCTCTTCGGAATTATCGTTCATGTTGTGATGACGAAGCATCACGTCCACATGTGTATGTGAGTGTGTATTATTCATGTTTGTTGTGACTTTGTGAGCTGAATTCATCATTTTCGATTTCCAATCCAATTGAATGGAAAAAAATTAGCATCGTTCTCGAGCTCCGATAAATTCATCATCTCAGCTGATTATTTATGATCATTCTCATATCTTCACGAGCTCAATAACTTTTTTCTTTGGTCCTAATGTAGTTAATTAATGATTCATTTGCATCTCGATTCAAGAAGAATAAGGAGAAAAATTTGATTAATGATTTCTGTGGTTATAAATAAGACTGGACAGTTGAACATCTTACATCAGGCTGATCCATGATCAGGCTGAAGAATAGATAGTTTGGTGGTACATGGAGCAGTTGAACGTCCACTGTTCAGATAATTCTGGTCTCAGAAATCTGTCTTCTACAAAAATCTGTGTAGTTAGAATCATTTGGTTAGGTTAGGTTGAGCTACTTTTTAAGTTTTTTTATGGAGAAATGTAAGCTTTCCATTGCTCTGGGTGTGATCACATTTTTGAATCTCGAATATCTTAGTCATGCATTCAAATATTGAGAAAATTGAAAAGAAAAACAATCATATCACATAAAACCCAGCATGGGACTACTTTGATCATAAAATTAGCTTTGATTTTAACCTTGCTCTTTTTTTGATCTCAATGAATTTCGTTATACTGTGATGCTAATCAATTTCACTCCTCAAATACATGTATCTAGTATCTGACAGTATAGGTACCTGCTAGTCTCATAGAATATCTCCTCATGATGTTTTTTGATGATTTGAACCGTGTTCATGAAGAGTTTCCAGTGTGAATACATCTTCCAATTGCGCTCATCTACAAGATCATGATCATTTGCTTCTACTGCCACTTCTGCTAGGGAATATTTTTTACTTTATTCTACTCTTTTTTTCATTTCACATCTTCTCCTCTTCTTTTCCTCTCTCTCTCTCTCTCTCTCTCTCTCTCTCTCTCTCTCTCTCTCTCTCTCTCTCTCTCTCTTTCTTTCTTTCTTTCTTTCTTTCTTTCTTTCTCTCATCTGGACTCACCACTTTTTTATTTCAACTCAACAACCTAACACTCTGCTCATGAGGACCTACTATCAGGCATCTATCGTGTTTTACATTCACTTCTAGACACCAAAATCGACCAGCTGGTGGCCTCAGTCAATATCTGACTTGTGATTGGAATCAGGTCTCTCTCTCTCTCTCTCTCTCTCTCTCTCTCTCTCTCTCTCTCTCTCTTTCAGCCTCTATCGCCACCATGATTGGATTCAAAGAAAAGTGAATTCTCCGATAGATTTTAACTAAGATACCAGTTGATAGAGAGGAATCATCTATCGTTTGAGCAACTTTTTTTACTCCAGCATCTCATATTTAAGCATGAGAATCTCCGATTTTGATCTCTGAATGGAAACATAGAAGAGAAAAGAAAAAAGAAAGAAAAAGAGGAGAGGAGAGGGAGATGGAAAGCGTGAACAGAGATGAAAATAAGAAGAATGATGAGGAGTTCTATGTTTTCAATTGAGGAATTTGTGTATCAAGTATTGGTTAATCTGTGCACTAGAAGATGATCAAAATATTGTACATGGCTGATGGAGTGATTCTTCACTTCATCAATCCACTTAGAGGGAGAGGGAGAGAAAAAAAAATCAGCTAGCATGGGAATATTTGAATATCGTAAATACCTGAATCCTCGATGACTATTGGAAATCTGTGGTCAAAGAGATCCAAAAAATTAGACACTAACCCTGGTCAATAGACATTCTCACTAACAAAATTAGAATGAAAAATCGATCTCACAGTGATCCCAGAAGATGATAAAAGTAATCTTTTGAGTCCACAGTGGGGCAAGAAGAAGAGTAACCAGAGTTAGATAGACCACTAGCCACATAGCCAGAGGTGGTCTGTCTATTTGACTTTTACATGAGCTAAAGTGTAAGATAGACTGAACAGATAAGCTTAAAAACTGGATGGACCCACTAAAGTATGGAAGATGCTGATGGACATCTCGAAAATTTGGATAAATGAGTGGTCCAAATGTGTGAGCTTTTAGAGGAGCCTTTTTAGAGAAGAGAAGTTTACTCTAAGAAAACCTTTTTCCTTGTAAAACTTGCAAATTTTCTGCTAAAGTTTATGAGTAGATTCAAAATTTCAATCAAAATTTGTACATATATTTAGCAACTCAAACTCTAGCCCAAAGGTGTGTTTATATGTGTGCATGAGGATTGTGTCTAGTGCTTGAGGATTGAATCATTCTCAACCTCAGGCTAAGATTATGTCTGTTAATTCATCATCACGAATGATGATGATCAAAGGGTTAAAAGCTTTTAATGTGAATCAATGTAACTGATATAGCACTATTTTTTGCTAGAGCTTAGCTGGCCATTTTTATGGTTGGTATTTATTTGAAACATTATTTTATTACTTTTCACTTGATGTTGGATATTTATTTATATGTATATGTATATTTTGGCCAAGAAAAGTTTCAAATTTTAAGTTTCAGTCAATGTTCTGTTAATGTTCATCAGATGATCATTCTATGGGCACGATAGTGATGGAAAAAGAAATGAATGTATATACACTATTAAAGCGTATAGTAAAAAGAATTTAAAGTAAGATAGAAAATCAGATCACAATTTGATTGAAGGATGTTTGATTGAAATACTGTGGTTCAGGTGAATATAATCAGGTATAAGAAGGAGAAGATGATCCAAAAACTGGGAGGATAAATGAAAGAGGAAGAGGTAAGAGAGATGCTCAAAGTATTAAAGATTTTCCGTCAAACTATACTTTTTTTTCTTCGGTTGATCATGAAAATCATAAGCAGATTATTGTCAATCTGATGATTAAAAAGATACTGGGAATACTTTGGCTGTTTGGCCTCAATTAAGGGAATAATTTTGACCACATGTTTTGCCTTCTTTTTATTTGTTCTCTTTCGTTTCTTTTTCACTTGGAAAAGAATTTGGACTCTCAAAATTCTATCCAAAAAAGATGTTCAATTCCAACAAAGTGATCAGAACGAAGTATTTGTGTCCAGATTATCTTCCATACTGAACTAAATTTTTACCTTTTTTTCTCGCCAAATTTTATCTGAAATCTTTCCACGATTACGAAAAACCTCTAAAATTCCACATTTTCTCAGCTGAATATTATCGCAAAATTAGTCGATTAGTGAAGCGAAAAAATCAAAATGTCCAGGTTTAGATTGGAGATACAAAAAATCAATGAAATAATATGCCCAATAATGTGGTCATGATATGATCAGAATTAATAATAATGATAATAATAATAATAATAATATTTTTCGTGAAGGAGGGCCTAAAGCGTCGGCTGGGTCGAAGGCACACATTCTGGCATAAATATGTGTACATGGTGGTTTTTTTGGGAATCTTTTTCTCTCATCTGCTGTCAGATTGATTCAGATTAATTTGCTGATTTATATTCTTTGATTACGATCAGCTTGAATCAATCTGATTAAGGGTCATAATCTATTACGAAAGCTCAGTGACATTATCGGCCACCAATAAATATCCTGGGAAGAAGAAGAGGAAGAGAGAGAAAGAGAGAGAGAGAAGATATTCTTGCAAACAGGTCGACTGATGAAGAAAAAGAAGTATAAAGATTGTGAAGAAGAAGAGGAGGAAGAAGAAGAAGATGATGATGAGAAGCTGAAAAATAAGTAGTGGTAGCATAGGAGGAGTAAGAAAAGATGGAAAAATAAGATGAGGAAAAACGATATCACAGATGATACTGGCCGGTATCGTTCCCAAATAGCGAATAATTTTTATTCTGTTCCGATCGTCAATGCTGAGACCAAATTTTTATCCAAAATTTGACGGATAAAAGTGGTCCAAATCATGGTACTCTGATGGTGATCCAGAATATTTGTGAGTGTTTCGGTGTACGTATGTATGTGTGCAGTTATGGGCACGTCAGGCCAAATGCTGAATTCATTGATTTATTAATGTGATTCTCGAGATCATCTCTCGATAACTGTATAACGGTCATCGATTCGCATTCTGATGCATGAATCTTTTGCTGAAGCTTCGAGAAGAAGATGGAAGATAGAAGAGAGGGAGAGAGAGAGAGAGAGAGAGAGAGAGAGAGAGAGAGAGAGAGAGAGAGAGAGAGAGAGAGAAGAAAAAAAACAAATATATAAGCCCACAAAATTTGGTTCCACTCTCTCAAATATAGAGAACAGTAAAATGAATTTTATTCCATCAACAATGTCAAGTATTCCGTTGGGTTTATGGCCACTTCGTTGTGTAGTCATGTGAATCAAAATCAAGCTCTCAGAATTAATCGGGCCCTTTGATTCACATCGTTCTGTATCTTCTTTCAAGCAAGCTTCTGAGCTCATAACATTCATGACAAGCTTGATGTGTTCAGCTGATTGAATAATAATCAGCTGAAAATTGATTGCATTCTCTAGAAAAGTAAACAGATTAATTATAAAGCCTCTTCTCCCTCGTATTTGGTATGAGGTGGCATTTGTTGATGAATCTAAAAGTGTTGTTGTTTGCAGGAATACTTTTGTGAGATAAGCTTGGAAGAAAAAAGAAGTACCACTAATTCGACTTTATTTCATGATACTCATCTAGTATATGCTTTGCTCAGTCTTTTTGGAATTTATTTTCTCTCTCTCTCTCTCTCTCTCTTTCTCTTCAAACCTGACCATATACACAATGAATGAATGAATGAATGGCTGAAAAGAATCTTCGATTTGGAAATGTTTCGAAAATGAAAGGAAAAATAGGTGGGGGAGGGGGGTGAGAGGTAGAAAAGCCTAAAAGATCGGAACATCAGGAAAAGAGAGAGAGAGAGGATAGAAGATAGTGAGTGAGAGAGAGAAATCTTTTCATTCTTTCTAAATCGATTTCATGGGCTCACGGGTTTTTGAAAGAATCCATTATCATGAACTGGGTTTCCAGAAAAGATAGCGTGTTGTGAGAAAAAGAGAGAGAGAGACAGAAAGAGGAAGAGGAAACTCTTCATTAGGCAACGGTATCTGACTTTGCGATCGTATTTGAGAATCATTTGCGGTTCTCGATGATGACGATGGAGAAAGTTTAGCCTCAAGCTTGTATCACTTTCTCTCTCTCTCTCTCTCTCTCTCTCTCTCTCTCTCTCTCTCTCTCTCTCTCTCTCTCTCTCTCTTCTTTCTCTCTTTCTCTCTTTCTCTCTTCCTTTCTCTTTCTTGGGTTCTTTTTCTCTTGAGCATCATCCGTGATGATTTTGGGTTGCTTCAACTACCATCAGATTAGATAGTCGAACGGTCCTGTTGATGCTTGTGTGTTATAATACACATAGCTATTGGACTGATATCATGGGCTATTATGGCTATCCGAAAAATTTCTCTCTCTCTCTCTCTTTGATAGTGAATGTGTAAAGTCAAAAAAGTTCTAAAGCAAATTCAACTACTAACAGAATCTCTCTGTGTGTGTATGTTGACTTTTTTCTTCTATCGCCTGTGATACTTTCTTTCTCCCATCATCATGACTTTATCAGCTTTCAAAGATCCCATCATATCATGCTTGACAGAGATGGTTAAAATAGAGAGAAGGAGGGAGAGAGAGGAAAAAAATTCTGTCAAAAATCGATCGATTCTATTGGAAAAATATCTTGACACTTGATCATGAAAAGGAATGAATTCATAAATCACTGACACTATGATGATCAGATAGTGAACATGGTGCATAAAAATGGGATGCAAATCAATCGCCCGCATCTTTGGCATCATCTTTATTTGAATTACTCCAGCAAAACCATCCTGAACATAACTCATACAGATACACACACGCATACACACACATCTTCATCCACGTGCTAACCACCTTCACCGCCCACATCTCATCACCAAGACTGTATCTTTTATCCATTATATATCTGAATTTCTTCTCCTCTTTCTCTCTCCCAAATGTGATATCCATTCATGGACGCAGCAAAGTGAGCATAAAACTGATTAGATTAATAGAGTAGATAATTTTCTCTGTATTACTGTGCGTAGATGTGTGTGTGTGTGTGTGGCTGCTTCCACCATGAACATGATTCTCTTTCTCTTTCTATTAGAATAAAGGAACCCTTAAATTTTGATACCTCAAAGTAGCCTTAACTTTTTTTCCTTCTCTCTACCGCTTATCTTATAGGCTTTTTCCAAATCTTCCCAATCAAATGAAACTTTATCATGCTCCTGTCAGTTGCCATTTGAAATTCAGTTTCAGGCCTTCACTGAGAACGGAAAAAGAAAATGATACTAATCAGACTATAAAGACATATCAAGTTCATTGTTTCTCTCTCTCTCCCTATTATGATTGTTGCCTTTCTCTCTCTCTCTCTCCTTGTTGACCTGATCTCATTTGCATGTGTGTATTTTTTTCTACGATTTCTTAAAGATTATCTTACCTAAATCGGTTTACATTTCACTTTTGATTGAAACCAGCCAGTTGATCGAGGCCAAGAAAAAAAGAAAATAGATCTTTATTCATACACATTAACTTTCTTTTCCTTGAGAAGATTCACATTTTCTCCCATCGCTTCTTCTGGCCCTTTTCTCCTCCTCCTCTCTCTCCCTACCTACCTATCTATCTACACTAATACACCTTGAATTAATCACAATTATTATGCACATTAGCTTGATTACCTCTGATTATGATCACATTTATCCCTCCCCCTCTCCCCTTTTCTCTCTCTCTCTCTCTATGATCTGTGGGCATGCTAGCTGTTGATTCATATGTATTCATACATTATCGCTCAAAATGAATCCTCTTTTCCTCTCTCTCTCTCTCTTCTTCATACAATCGAATGTTAAATGTTTGAATTCAAAATCTGATTACAGAATCATTTCACCTGTTTCCGTCTCTTATCAGAATTTAACAACCGGTTTGACCTATCAGCTAGAAAACTCAGAAACACAATCATCATCATGATCAAGATCCATATCGAAATGGAATCCCTGCCATTTCTGAGTAAGAGAGAGAGAGAGAGAGAGAGAGAGAGAGAGAGAGAGAGAGAGAGAATCGGCATCAACATTTATTCATTTCGCTTTCGAATGTGCTTTGTTTTTTATCAATTCACAGAATCATTTTTATTTACCATAAAACGCTATTCCAATGATCTTTGTGGTGATATGTATGCATTCTTCATGTCCGCTTCCTTTTTATCACCAACAACATACTGATGATGATTATGATCAATTTTCCTTTCGAATCGAACTTCGCTCTCTCTACATTCTTCTATGTTGAGCGAAAGATGTTTGACGATTTTGGAATCAATAGAGGACATTCACAAACTTGGTTTATTCTCATTACACTTATCTGCATAATTTTACCCTCAATTATTGATCTTTTATGATGATTTCACATACACACACTCGCACACATACATATAATTTCAATTTGATTCAAATCATTCGCTATCATATCATTTTGAATTCATTTGAGGTAAAAAAGATAGATAAAAAGCGAGTGTCACTAACCCTGATGACAAAACTAAGCTATCTGGCCATTCATGATGTGTCAAATTTGCTTGTAAATGATTTTTGCCCGCTAAACATGTCCACCATTCAGTGTAGTAGTTATGAGTAGAGGTGTATGTATATTGATCCATGATATGGACTCGAAATTTGATCATCATCAGACTTGAAATCGAAGCAAACACAACTTATCTTCATGGCCTCAAACCAAATCCAATCGGCATGTCTGTTTCATCACTGATTTCCATCTCTCTCTCTCTCTCTCTCTCTCTCTCTCTCTCTCTCTCTCTCTCTCTCTCTCTCTCTCTCTCTCTCTCTCTCTCTCTCTCTC
>QZCP01000376.1:0-43188 GCA_003956705.1 Brevipalpus yothersi
GAGAGAGAGAGAGAGAGAGTCTATGTTGGTCACAGGAAAACTAATCTTAGGTCAATTTTCCTAGCTAAAGAGTAGGAGCAAATCGGTGGATTGATGAACACATGAGCCGTGTGAGTGTGTATATGAGAGCGAGAAAAGGAAACTGATCGATTTGGTGGTCTCAGTCAATCTTCGCTTCTTCGCTTGGTGTAAGTGTGTGTAAGTAGACTTTGTTCAACCAGATCATTGTTAAGGAATACACAGCATCTTAGGAATAGGAAGAATTGTCCGCACTTTATTCCCATCAGTCATCAATGTGGAGAGGGAAAGTTGATTGTTTTCGCCATCATCCAGACTAGGAGAACAATTTCTCTCTCTCTCCCTCTCTCTCTCTCCCTCTCTCTCTCTCTCTCTCTCTCTCTCTCTCTCTCTCTTATATACGAAATTGCGAATCGAGTAACTCTGAAAATGATTCTTTTTTCCCTCTCTTTTTTCTCTTTTCTTTTTCCATTCATGCATGAGAAGAGAGAAAAAATATTTGCCAATATTCTGGATGTTTGTGCAAAAGCTGGTGTGTGTATATATATACGGTGACTTTGGTTATGGAAGTTTATGCGATAAATTGTAGCAAATATTCATCATTTTACAAAATTTAATCCTATTACATCTCTCAGTTGAATTGAATTTGGATAGTAGGCAATTGAAGAGCTTTGATCATTCTTGAATGCTCTCAATATAAAAGCGATCCAATCATCCCACATTCAGCATCCTTCTTCTTTCTTCTTCTTTCTCTTTCTCCTATTTTCAAATTCATCTTCATCTTATTCTCAATTCTGATTCCGCTATACTCCACTGATCGGAATCGAAATCGAAATTCGAGTCAAAGTCTCCTCTCTATCTCTCTCTCTCCTCTAACAATTGGTGATGTCGTAAGAGAGAAAGAATATTCCCTGAAAATGATGCGTTCCACTTGCTCTTTTTATCGATGTAGGCCACATGATACACAGTTTATATATATATATTGAAATCATTGTAAAGGAGAAGAGAAATAAATCGTTCAAGATTTGCTTTTTCGTTTTACAATTGGTTAGCTTTGATAACTCACAAACGAATCACCCAGACGCATTTCATCATGATCCGTTATTTTTATTTTCCTCTCTCACTCGCTTTTCTTCTGTTCGAAATATACACGCACCCTGGAAGCCTCAGAACTGTATTTCAGATTATATTTTTCTCTGGAAAAAAAGGAAAATAGAGAAAGCCCATTCCATGAGAGATGAATGGTCATCATGAGTATCGTTCAAGATCTGTTTTATGCTTTTTTCTTTCTTTCTCTTTCTTTCGATTGTCCAAGCAAAACATTCAGTCAGGCAGCTATCGTCGGGATGATGAAAGATAAACTTGAAATGGCCATTTATACACAATTCGTTGCATAATTCATTTCAATGATTTCATCTAGATGATTGGAAAAAGGGATCCTGTTTCCCTAATCATTATAGTCACTTTTTTCTTCCTCTTCCTCTGTCCTAGGCGGAGTGATAGTCTTGAGACATTCTCTCGCTTTCTCGCTGAATCAGAGACAAAGTAGTTCACACACACAAACCATTCTGATGAGTTTGGGTGAATATTAAGGAATAGAAGAGTGAGATAGAGGGAATCATTCTGGGTATGCCTTCTATCTCAATTGAACTACCACTTTCAGTTATCTGATATCCTTAATGGAATAGCCTGTCGAAGGATGATAATGACGATCTGGTTGGGTGAGAATTTTACTTTACTTTCATCAAAGTAAAGAGAGAGGTTTTTGAGCAAGGAAGAGCTTTCTAGTATTCAATGGTGACAGAGGAGAGTTTCCTTCAGAGATTACTATATATTCACTACTACTTTCACTTTCATGTAATCTAAGTTCTTATCACTGGAATAGAGAGAGAGAGAGAGAGAGAGAGAGAGAGAGAGAGAGAGAGAGAGAGAGAGAGAGAGAGATAAAAGTAGAAGAGCCATAAAATTTTCGGTCGATACAGTAGCTTTAAACCGAATAGTCTATGGGTAATGTTATTATTATTATTTATGCGATTAGAATATATTGTAGAGTTTGGGTGTTCAAAATTATCTTGTTGAAGGATGTGGAATTTTTTCAGTTTCAAAATATTCCCAGCGTTTGACTGTTTTCTTTTTTGTATTCTTTCTACTTTTCCACAGATTTTGTGTTGGAGACAGATTTTACCTACATGAAGATAAAATATTGTGTGAAGAGGATTTCAAAGAAATATCATCACGACACCCACAACTGGACCATCTAGCTAATTCAGTGGTACATTCAAATTGTACCAAAAAAAGTGAGCCCAACGCCAATCGTGATCCAGCCATGGCCCATCCAACACATCTTAATAATCAAATTTCCAATACACAACGTTCATATTCTTGCCATGATGGCTAACTTGTGGAATGGTGAAAGTGAAACCAAGTCACTATCAGTGCTGAGAAGATGTTGGCAAACCTAAAAACTTGAATAAAATTGATTCACCACACTTCATTACCTGTGCTCATCATTTGTGGGAATTCTTGTGCATATTGAGTGAAAGTATATAAATATATCATGCCAATCTTGACTGTGAAATAGAGAAAGAAAATTGATATTTTGCCATCTATTCAAGAATCTTGGAAAATTATCTTGAGAATAATTTCCAATTTCTCATCATCATTTGCTACAATAAACAATCTAATAAGTGTTTCCAATTGGTTGGTTGATGAACTATACCACTCTTTCCATGATGATGATAATATTACATGGACAATTTTCTGCGCGTTTTTTTCTAGTATATTAAATGAACTCTATCCATTTGATGGAAGAAAAAGAACAGAAAGAGAAGGAAGAATAAGAAGAGAAAAAAAATCAATTGTCAATCTGACAAATAAATCGACATCTAATCGCATGCAACTAATGTGTGTATATGTTCAGATGATAATAGGGACTATCTTTGATCTTCTATCTATTCCTTTCTCTCTTTCTCAAATTGCATTCTGTGTATCATAATCAGATGTAAATTAAATCAATAAAGACATTATTATTATTATTGGCAGTAAGATGAGGATTGCCTTGTACCATGAATACCGTACCACTTTCATAGTATATTTATATATCGCATGTTGATGATGATGGAATGAATGTCGCGAGAGCATGCCTTTCAATTATATTAATATTCTCTTTCTCTCTTTCTCTCTCTTTGGATTCCCTTCATAATTCAAGAGAACTCCAAGAGATCAACCTCGCCTCGCCTCATGCATTCTATCTAACTATTCTCAACTGTGTTCGAGCATCTCGTCTGCCTCTTGGAGCCCATTCATTTGAGAGATAGAGAGAGAGAAGCATCTCTCTCTCTCTCTTTGCTGTGTATATGTGTGTTGCATCATGAACATGCTTTCAACCAGATTAATATCTAATAGGATTGCATTCCTATTCGGTTAATTGCAGTTGGGAAACGCAGCCGTGGATGTTGAGCTGATGGGGTGGCCATTCGCTTCACAGGGGCAATCGAATCACCTTTTCGCAAGTTTCTATGGCTAAAAGTGGAAGAGAGAGAGAGAGAGAGAGAGAGAGAGAGAGAGAGAGAGAAAGCTGGATATAATCATTGAATTGATCCCATTATTTTGAGTCACGTTAGAGCATGTGTGTGTGTGTGTAAAGCAATTCATCAGCAAAGAGCAAATCAATGTTCGTAATTCAAAGCATTCAAGGCATTTAATGGAGAATGAAACGGGCCCTAATCAAACCCTGCCTCTGGAGCGGAGAAGATGAGGATGAGGATGAGGATGAGAGAGAGAGAGAGAGAGAGAGTTCCAAAAAGAGCTTGTGAGCTTGATCTGATTGTTTTGAGAACAAGCAAGATAAGTGAGTGGGGTGGGATGGGAGAGATTGTTTAGCTGTACAAAAGTTTCCCAACATCACTTTGAAATTGTATTCTCTGGGAATTATGGTCCATCAGAATGAGGATGTGCTCGATCGAAATCACTTTTCATAGCAACAGATGAGAGATGATGTTGACTTGAGAGATGTTGTAGAGAGTGAGAAAAGGGAAACTTTTTTCTCAGAATTGCTCATCATCTTTTTCATCTCATACTTTTACTTGAGCTTTGAGTAGTTATCCTGAGCTCTGGTGTGGAATTAATTCAGTTAGTCACTAGTTTTCTTCTTAAGTAATATTGGGATCATCATACATTTTGCTGATGGGTTTCATAGCCAACCAATTCAGATGGTTTACTTTCAATATACACTTGTCCTAGATCAGAGCAGTAGAGAAGTAAATATGGGAATCGTTTCCAAACCTAAATTGCAAGATTAGTGAGAAACTGATTAAAGCAGATTAATTGATCATTAAAATTGTCTACACTACACTTCCCAGTTTTTCAAAATTCTGAGAAATACAATAAAAGTCTATCAACAAGGTAGAAAAAACTCGATATCATTAATGAATTTTTTCCGGCAGAGTTTTTCATCTAAAAGGCTTTCATAATTACCATGAATATTAGAAGATTTTTCCACAGAATTGAAATTTTAACTCTCAAAAAAATTCATATACTCATTTATGAATAATTTACCAAGATATTTCTGCCAAATATATCCTCATTCTGGTTGACAATGATGGAAAAGACTTTACCATAATCGAACTTCATTGAAACCGCCAATTGAATTGGGTTCATAAAATATATCTTCAACAGGACACACACGACTTAATTGCTTGTTCAACAGATCTATGAATGCCATGATCCTCAGCTGTTGACGAATTAGGAAGGCTGAAAAACTATAAGTGAATAGATAAATGGTGAAACGGATGATACACCTGAAGAAAACTGTATGCATCATCATTTCAAGAGATTTATCCACTTCACGATTCATTGCTAAGATGGTGGCCAATAATAATGTTCCACTGAGGACCGAAAATGCTATGAACAAAACTAACATAATTTTGAGTAGCCATCTACGATTATTGACTGTAGCATCTAGGACTAATCCATAAATTATTAATCTCAGACTTTCGATTAAGATTTCGAATGTATCATCATTGGCTGCACCCCACAAAAAGCCCATAAGTGATATGAGCATAAAAATTCCCGATCCTAATTCAAGAAATAGAGATGTTTGGCGAAGTTTTTGTTCAGCTCCATATTTCAAGTATTCCAATGAATACTGATCCATGGTGAGAATCGAAAAGAGAGACTTGAACCAACACAAAATATTAAGGGTAAGAAAATATTGTGGACAATATATCTTCAAATTCACATTCATGCAGTATAAGTATTAGCATTTTTGGTGGACATTTACATGAATTAAAAATATTCATGTCTGAATTCGCGGTCATTTCAGGGAGAAGGTACACTTTTCCAACCGAGAAACAGTAGTATTTGAAAGAAAAAATTCCATGAATAAATCAGAAGCTAATCCAATAGCCAATCGATTTTAATTAATAAGTTTTGTCTTCCACTCTTCATGTAGATGTGAACAAAAACTGGAAATATTTGCATCATTAATGAGTCTCATATGTGAGCTTCAAGGAACATGAATAACAACTCGGTGAATCATTGCAACAATCATGGATGAGTGAGGATAAGGAAACAATGTTAATTGATTACTTCAATTATCCAATCAATTAGCCTCTGACGGCTTAAGTCCATCTTATTTAAATTCGTTCTGGTATAAATATTTTATTCGATTTCCATCAGATAAGCTCGTTCAGCAATTCTCTTCAAAATTTGAATTCACAATCGAGTTTTGATGGCGCAACCAATGTCAATACATGACATACATATATATCACTCATACATATCTACATGTACATATACATATGTACATACATAACGGTAAAAATGTTTCAAGATGAAAAAACATATCATTCACACATCTTCAAATATATTTGACGCATCATGATATCTGTACAAGATCAAGATGAAGATTTATTACATTGTATCGTCGAACATGATACATCATGATAAACTCTTCCCTATGCCTTGAAGATGCATCTGTTTTCCAAGGATGGTACCGTTATAACAGTGGAGGTGAGTGACTGCACCTTAATTTTCATGAAAACGATCTTCATCATAGTAACTTATTTGAATTTGAACATTACTAAAGGAAGGCAATAATAATATTTAGAAATTCAAGCGAAAAAGAAGAAGAAGAAAAAAAAATATCGAGATGAGTATCAATATGCAAGTGCGACGCTTCTTATAATTGCGTGAATAAAGTTCAATAAAGAGCGACCCGAGAATGGGTTTGGCGCGCTCGAGGTCCATGAATTAAGCACGTTTTGAAACCATTTCTGTCTCGATTCGATTCGATCATGCATTACATATATACTGAATCATCTTCGATTTCAAAGACAGACAAAGATAGATGAATGGTTGGAAGAAGAACGAAGTAAACTTATTCGGTTATGGACAGGCAATGAGAACCTCACGATATTAACCATCATCATCTTAACATCATCAGAAGGTCTTCTTCTTCTCATCTTGATTTTCTCTCTCTCTAAGAATCACTTTCACTTTCACTTGATTGCGTGAGTGGGAAATTCTTCTACCTGCTAATGAAACCCTCCTCTCATCTCTCTCTTCACTTAAATTCAAATCTTGACTCCCCTTCAAAAAACGAAAGGCTTGACCATCTTCTCTCTCTCTCTCTCTCTCTCTCTCTCTCTCTCTCTCTCTCTCTCTCCATCTATCTATCTCTTTTACTCTCTCTGAGCTGAAGATGAGCTCTCTCACTGGCCACGAGAGTTGATATTGCTTATAAAACAAATACTTATATTACAACTGGATGTAAAACTTTCCTCTTCTTCGATCGACTCGCTTGTGTTTGTGTGTTTGAAGCCAAAAAAATAATTGTATATCTTTTTTTGTGATCAAAAATGTTTCTCTCAGCACGTTTCTCCGTTCTATTAGCAGTTCTTCTTGTCGTATCGGTTGATGCCCAATATCGCCGAAGACGACAGAGAACTCGTCCTGCAGCCCCTGCTGTTTCCGCTGGAAATTATGTCGAGGAATCCTATGTGAGTATTTTCGAAAGAATCGTAGAACGATAGAGTTAATAAATTCAAGATTATCTTCTACACTATTGGTGACTTTTCGGGCCCATCTCTAATCTGATTTCTTTCAATTTTTGTGCATCATCTCTATGTGGAAATAATATTATCAACCATCATCATCATCTCCACCAGCCTCCTCAACCTCACTCATTTAATTACGATGTAACTGATGAATTCGGCAATCAACGATACCATCGTGAAGAGGGTGATGGAAGTGGACGAGTGACCGGCAGCTATGGTTATACCGATGCCTATGGAATCTATCGATATGTGGACTATGTTGCTGATGAGAATGGCTATCGTGCCACCATCAGAAGCAATGAGCCTGGTTTGGATAATCCACCTCCAGCGGATACCACTTATGATCTATCTCCTCCTCCGGCTGATGCTTATGCCGCTAGACCAACTCGAACGAGAAGAGCTAGCTATCGAGCTTGAGAAGAAGAATTCAAATAATCATGTTGGAACTCTAATTTTTGAAAAATCTTTGAATTGAGAAAATTACATGAAATAAACTTGTTCCATTCACAATCCTATTTGTTTCAATTATTCTTACCAATCTTTGCACCAAAATCATCAGATTATGCCGAGAAAATCGGTTTTTGGTCTGAGAAGTAGCGGATCATAAAGCTATTGGCCTAAAAAGTTATGCTATTTGGGATAGAAAATCAGTTGCATATATTTTGAGAGAACAAATGGAAATACTTTGAAGATTTTTATGAATAAGTTTAATAAATAATCCATAATTTTCACCAGTATAAATTGCATAGACCAGTACGCTTTAGCCGTGTAGCTACAAATTACCATGATTCATTTCTTCTTAATACACTATAGATGATTTCATGTAGGTAAATAATGTCCCTGAACTGAAAATTGTAATTATAGTGATTCATGGTAGACAGATGGTGAGCAAGTAATTGAAAAATTTACAGAGAGAAAGAGAGAGAGAGAAAGGGCTGAATCATGAATAGGTTGCGATGAGTCGAATAGAGAAAATGAATACTTTTTTTTGTGTATTCTATCTACTAATGATGAAATGATATGCATGCAAAAAATGAAAAATTGAATCATTTCGATCTAAAGCTAGTATCAAGCATTTCGATTCTGTTGAATTGGCATCGAAAGAGGCCTTATTGACATTTGAACTTGCTTCAATGATTTGATCGCATCAAATGATGTCCACCGTATACCTCCTACACCATGAAGTACTGATTCATCCTCATCACGATAAATACCCGTTAAATGAATAGCAGTACAATGTTCAGCATTCATCCACCAACCTGAAATGTGATGATAATAGTTGAAAAATATCACATTAAGCTGCAGGGCAATTCTTATGAATCGCAAAAATAAAATATTTTTACTCACCAGTCTTGATGGAATCAAGTTCACATCTTTGTAAGCGAAAATCGCTGAATCGATCACTAGTAACGAAATCTGTATGATTGTATTGAAGAAAAAGCTTGGCAACTTGAAGATCCGATTTGATGGGTTCTCCAATAATCATTCGATAATTTTCCCGCTCTCCAAGAACTTGGAAATTCGAAAAGTATATGGTTTTACATCGACCATCAAAGGAAAACAATTCAATTCGTAAAATTTGTGGCTCTTGACTGGTTAATCGGTGGATCTTCTCATTTCCTAGCCATAATTCATCACGAGAATCGCCAAAACCATTGCGGTACATTTTCCAGTTGTGTCCAAAATCTGTTCGCTTACTTTTCTCAGCGAAATGGCCTCGACGCAAGATAACCTTCGAAGATATTTGGATAATAATCATGAATTAATCAGAGGAAGATGAGATGAAAGATGAGCTCCTCTCAAGGAAAATTATTAATTAATTAATTCATCAACTTACTGTCCAACCTCCTCCATCTGACATATCGCAATAAATACGAAGAGTGCTTTCAATCCGTATGATGTAACTGTCCGAACATGTACCGTTATTCTGATAAACTTCAGCACAATCCTTGGGTGAAATAGCATTCAGCTCTTTGTTACATGCTCGTCGAGGAACCCCTTTCGGATTAATATTTGGACATGGAGCTACCATGGCATTGTGTTCGACCACTGGTTGAACATTTTTATTTAACGCTCGACCATCTTGATTCTGATTTTGACTTGGAGGAATTGTTCTATTGTTGTTACTGTTGATATTGTTACCATTCCCCGGTGCAGTACAGCGACTTTCTAGCAACTCATTAAGTCTCTCAAATCGAAATCTCAGGGCATTTACATCTTTTTGCATTGATCCAATATCGGAAGATGCTGGACCTGAGCCACTTACACGCTCCTGGGTATCAGCTAACATTCTTTTCAGATCATTAACATTCTCACCAATTCCCATGTAAGTTTTGTTAAGTTCGGTGCGAACACTATTTTCAACCTGAAGACGCCACACTTGAAGTTCTTCTTTCACAGTTTTTCGAATTAAATCCACAATCAAATCTGATGGTTCTTCTTGACCACTTCGAGGACGAGAATAATTACTTTCAATTAGTTTAATTAACTTATTTAACTGGTCAACTTGGGCTTTATTTCCGTTGTGGGAATATTCGATCATATTTTGTATCTTGTGGGCTTGATGTTGTGAATCTTTCAGTAGTTGTCCTGTTTGATTGATGATACCTTCAACTTTGTTCATTACATAAGCCATTTTGACGATAGTATCATCAACTTTTGCCAAACTTGCGGTCATTCTAGACTCAATTTGTTCCATCTTTAGCATCAATGTTTGCTGCTCCGATCTCATCAAATCAATTCGAGAGATGACCACATCAGTATTTTTTTTGGCCATTTCGGACATCATAAAAACTCGACTCTTACAACTCATTTCGGCCCCATATATTGGTGACCAATAAGCACACAAAAGCACAAACAGTATCATTATTCGTCCTGATAGGCTGATTGATGATGAAGCAATGTGATACATAATTTTTCTGTTTATGGTTAAATAAAATCAATCATGAGAAACAAAACCACATGAAACACAATATTTCACTAGTTAAATGAACAATGTTTTCTCAAGATAAAGACTGTTGGCAAGGCGAAGACATTTCACTCTTGATGTGTACCGTTAACTTTGCTACACATCTAACAAGTGCCATAGATTACCAAAGGAAAGGGAAAGAGAAAAGAGAAAAGAATGTTTTGCCAAGAAAGTTTATTCTGGGAAATGCAAGCCAACAAAATTGTCATTGACATCCATTGCCATGGTCGGAAAAAGAAGATTTGGATAAGGTCCTCTCTCTTTCTTTCTCTTTCTTTCTTACTTTTTGTGAATTAGCATCTTCCGCTTTGTTTTTCTTCTTAGCTTGAGAGCTGTAGTAACTACCCACCAACTGTTTAGATGTTGATTTTCGATGAGATTGCGGAAACTTTTCGCTTGCCACAGAGATTTTCTGTCTATGAATATACATATACATCCTTGATGATTTCTGAGAAATTCAAAGTTCACTGGTCAGAGCAGGAAGTGGTGGAAAGTTCTGAGAATGAGTTCATGGTGAATCACAGCGTTCAGTAGTCAAAGCTGAGTGTTAATAATTGTTGCCAGATTCACTTCTTCTATTGTGATACCTAAATTTTTAATCAAATAATTTTTTCCTCATCTTGATAACATTCCATGTGAAATGGAGGTGGAAGGGAAAATTGGTAAAATTTAATGGCAAAAGAATTAACTTTTCCGCTATTTTCCCGCTGAATTATAAGCGTTTCGTTACTAAAGACTTCTGGTTCTTCAAAAGGTCCAGTTGTGCATGTTTAACCCGCTTTCGGCTGAAGATCACTTTCATCCAGTTCTAAGTATCCATGCCTCATCTTCATGGCCATAATAAGAGGTGTTGCTTTCGATGTGTGTGTGTGTGTGTGTATGTGTGCTTGTGTATATGTAAGATAGAGCTAATCAAATAAACACACGTTCTTACTGGCCAACATTCCAAAGTACAGGTACATAAATGTGTTTCGTATGCATAAGTTGCCAAACTCTGTGTGTGTGTGTGCTATACGTTCGAATATTATGTTTAAAAAATTGCTTTTATTTACTAATAAACTTGTCCTAAGAGAGAAAGTGGCAAATGATCTGCATGATGAGTAATTTAAAGGTGCTCAGGTGTCTGTAGAGTGCTCCTATCTATCTCTCTGTTCTCGATTCAATTCGTTCTTCATCATCATGTCAACGGACGAATATGAGGGGATTTGGACAATCGAAGAAAGAGAGAGTGAGAGAGAGAGAGAGAGAGAGAGAGAGAGAGAGAGAGAGAGAGAGAGAGAGAGAGAGAGAGGAAGAGATGATCCTCTTTGCTGGTCCAGTAGATATCATCAAGTGAAGACAAGTACCATTCATCATGCGGGTCAAGATAATATCCGAGTAATGATCAAGTCTGATGGATATGTTGCTAAAGCATTCACAAACCCTCGAGCGGATATCGCGTTGAATGAGACACCTTCCAGAAATGAGGAATAAAAAGTGTATCATTGTTGAAAGATTATGGCAATAAATGAATTGTTTTTCTTTATTATCATCATTAATTTCCGAAAAAGAGTTTCAACAGAAGAATTGTAATTGCTCTCAGAAAATGGGGATAGATTGAGAGAAAAATCTTCTCCAGTTCAACCAGATTGATTCTCTCTCTCTCTCTCTCTCTCTCTCTCTCTCTCTCTCTCTCTCTCTCTTGTGTCTCTTGACCTGATTGTATGAGTATATGTAAGGTGATGATACCCCGTTTGAACCACATTTTTTCATTATCATGAACGTGCAGCCCGATTCTGTCGATTCCACAATGCAGAGCATGAACGTGGCCAGTCGAGAACGTGCATCGAGACTGATCTGGCCTTTGTACCGACATCAAAGTTTCTCTCTCTTTTCTCTCATCCAAATGGTGAGAAACTTTCCTTGTTCTCGTAGAGCATTTTTTTGTATACATGTATGCACATACACATACACATATATATACTCACAGATTAGAGTAATTAGTTAGATGGACAGAGTTCTTCTTTCTTTTACGAAATAAGTTGATGGGAATTTTTTTCAAGGCTACTACTTACAAGTGAAAAATCTATGGAAGAAAATATTAGCGTAAAAAAGAGTTTCAAGCTAGGCTTTTTCTCCAAGATAAGAGCGTGACTTGAGCTCATAAGCTTATGAGAGTGAGAATAATTTTTTTCTGTACATTTGAAATTTAATATGAATGAATTGTTTTGTCTCATGATGCTGAAAACTAGTCAACTTTATGAGCAATGTTATGATGTCATTTCCCTCCAGTCAATATCGAAAGTCCATGAGCTTTGTCAAGTTTGGCTTAACAAGAAGAACAAGAATCGCGTGGAATACATGGATACATGGATCGCGTGGATTACATGTTGTTCTTCTAGCTTGTATTCTTTGAAGGAATACAAATGATTTTTTGACCATGAATTTTTTTGTATACAGATCCTTTGTTGAGCATGGATCGATTTTTGATAGCCAACCTCAAATTTGCCCAAAAAGAGGAATCCCCTTAGTGTACTGAGATGATTGAGCCAAATTTACAATCAAATTAGCCTGAACTTGGCGAAAATGATGGATAATTAGAGGAGCCTGGATGATGTCATTGTGATTAATCAGGTGATGAAACCCATTTTCTTGTGATGATCTGAGAGAACATCCAAAGTTTGTTGAGTTCGAAATAAAATTTATTCACAAGCAACCAGTCAACGTTTCACCATGTGAGAGCTTGCTCAGTTCTTTGATAATTACACTCTCTACCAGAGGCTCTCATCTTTCCTACAAAATTTGTGGTTAAATAATGAACATAAATCATCATAATCATAACATGTAGAGGATGAACAATTGAGAGTGGAAGAGAAAAAAATATGATTATTTTCGAGCGTGCAAAAAAAATTCATCTCACCTGTCCAACGTATTTTCCAAGGTCAACTAAACGTATATTCACAACTATTTCTCTGAACATCGGCTAACAAGATGGATCATAATTTAACCAATTTAAGTTCATCCAACTAGTCATCGTCTCTTCGTCTCAAAAATTCGAAAGCAATCAAATTCGAACTGTACCCGCAAAAAAGTTCTAACAGGAACTGTTCTAGACGATCAGAACGAGATTTTCCAGAGATATCTGGTATCACATGAGTATCTGATACCGGTATCTTATTTATTTATTGAACCAAAACCAAAAGTTTTGGTAAACAAGTTGATGTCTGTCTGTTTGCAGAGAAGAGAGACTACTGTATTGTCTTGTGTTGATTTGATTTGATTGCAGTACATTTTGATTTAACTTTGTGACCATAAATAATATAAGTTCTCCCAATGATGAGAGGAAGAGAAATCTTGAAAAATTTGCTACCCCGAGGTGTACAACCAAGTCCATTGGCTCGAGCATTGTTTCACGATTATGCACCAGAACCGTGCTATCCGATTCCGGGCAAAGTTCCTAAAAAGCTAACTGCCGAAGAGGCAGTTTCCATTATCAAATCAGGTATGTCCTCCAATTGATCTTGATGATTATGAGCTACTGTTTGGATGGCTATTGGTGATTGTTGATCTGATTGTTGGTATATTTTGGATGATTAATTTACCCAGGAGACACGGTGTTCATCCAGGGTGCCGCTGCCACTCCTCGAGGTTTGGTACCAGCTTTGGCTGACCATGGTCGTAAGAACAAATTGAAAGGTGTCAAAATTCATCATATTCACACTGAAGGTGAAGCTGAATACAATGCACCCGATTTGGCGGAAACTTTTCGATCCAATTCACTGTTTACCGGAGCCAATTGTCGAGTTCCGATTGCCGAGGGACGAGCAGACTTTACTCCAATATTTTTGGGTGAAATTCCGAAACTTTTCTTCCAAGGAATAATCAAGCCCGATGTGAGTTTAGTGCAAGTTACACCAGCCGATAAGCACGGCAATCATTCACTCGGCACCTCAGTTGATTGTGTGCGTGCTGCGTTGATTCATTCAAAGTATATCATAGCTCAAGTAAATCCTCGAATGCCTCGTACCAATGGCGATGCTGTGATCCACACATCGCACATGGACGCTCTTGTGCATTGTGAGAAAGAACTTCCTGAACACAAACCGAAACCCTTGACCGATGTTGAGAAGATGATAGGCAAACATATTGCTGAAAATTTAGTTGACAATGGGGCCACAATGCAAATGGGAATCGGTGCCATTCCCGATGCTGTTCTAGCATTATGTGGCAATCATAAAGATCTTGGTGTTCATTCGGAAATGTTTTCCGACGGTGTTGTCGATCTAGTGGAGAAAGGAGTGGTCACCAATCGATTTAAGAACGTAGAGCAAGGCAGAATCGTTGTCAGCTTTATCATTGGCTCCCGAAGATTGTTCGATTTCGTTGATGACAATCCATTTGTCAGTGAGTATATTTCTCATCCTACCATTCTCTGTTGATTGGAAACAATTGCACCTCGTTATCTGTTGACGATATTTGACAAACTTCTTGAAATTAATTTGTCTTCCATTTCTGAATGATCATATTTTCTTATCTTTTCTTCCAGCGATGAGAACAATTGACTTTGTAAACAGCGAAGCAGTGATTTCACGAAACCCCAAAGTAACCGCCATCAATTCATGTATTGAAGTCGATCTGGTTGGTCAAGTTTGTTCAGATTCAATCGGAACTCGAGTCTACTCAGGTGAGAAGCCTAATTCATGATCTCTCTTTCAAAGTCCAAAAGCATGATGACTTACAACTCAACCACCTCCTATAATACCTATTGACAATCATTTTCCTCTCTCTCTCCTCCTATCTAGGTTTTGGAGGACAAGTTGATTTCCTTCGAGGAGCTGCTCTTGGTTATGATAACAAAGGCAAGCCTATATTGGCTATGCCATCAACCACCAAGAAAGGAGAGAGCAAAATTGTGCCAACTCTCAAACCTGGAGCCGGTGTTGTTACCACTCGAGCTCACGCTCATTACATAGTCACAGAATACGGAATCGCTTACCTTTTCGGTAAAACTCTCCGACAGCGTGCCTATGAACTCATCCAGATTGCCCACCCAACTCATAGAGAGTCATTAGAGAAATCTGCTTTCGAAAGACTCAAGTGTATGCCCTCAAAAGATTAATAAGTCTTCAAATGCGATCATTTTTAGTCAAACATCTGGATACTCAAACTATTGATCGGATAGAAATCAAAGATTTATCAATAAAAATAGACGATAAGGTTAAAATAGAGTATGAAATATGATCCTGATAACTCAATTGGCGACTATCATGGAAACTTGATTTCCTCTTGGTAGTGTATCACATTTATACTAATCGCTATTCAGCAATCTCTTCTCACACAATTTCGATAAGACTTAATTCAAATACCCACATTCATGTAATCTCATGTGATTGCTCATGGTTTCTGCAAAAATTTTCTGGACTAGTCTGATAAACCTTGCTTAAATTGAGGAATGAAATTCCATCGAAAAATTGTTCTACTTATCTTCATGATGAAGTAATCTAACATTTATTAAGGCTGTTCTTTTAAGTCACTCGGCCTCTTACTTGGCTGAAATGACGAGAAGAAAAAATTCTCAGCACTTGGGATGCTAGAGAGCTCTAGTTAGAAGGAAGTCATTCTGGTGTGAAATATATATATATATATATATCAGATAATTGGGATGAGGCGGGGTCACAAAAAAGAGGAAAATTTCTGGTTTATGGCTGAACAAATGAGCTATCCATGAAATATCTCTTTAGAATTAATTAATTAATTAATTAGTAGCAAGTGAAATGACTTTGATGATCCATAGACTTTACCTTCATTGGACGTTCAACAAGTCAAGTCGTTTCTTGCACAATTTGCTATCCATAAAAATAAATATTAGCCTCTCGGATCCTTGAGGCTACCTATTAGTTTTTTCTCTTATTGCTATTTGAGACAGGGGGAGAGATTAGAGATGATTCAACAAGTAGAATGGTCACTTCACATGTAGGGATCTTTGCTGGAAAAAGAAAATTTGTTGTATACAGGGCTTGGAACAGAATTTTTGAAGGAAGGAGCGGGTGAAGAGGATGACGAAGAGGAAGAAGATCTCGATGAACCTGTGCTGCTATGGCTTTTCTTGCTGCATTCTCGACTTGCAACACTGTTGATTATTTCTTTAACGAAAAATTCACACACACCTGGATTCACTTTTTCAGCTTTCTCAAAAGCTTTTCGAATTTCTTCGATCGCATCAATTTTCGGATTCTGGCCACCTCGAGATATCACTTTGTACTTATATTTTAACTCATTCAAAACTGGATTCACTATTGTTACGTCATATTGTGACGATGGATGTTTACCCAAACTTGTCTTTTCTAGATGCGAATTTAAAGCATCAATATCCTTTTCATGTCTACTCGATTTGACACTTGTTGGCATGGAGGCACCATATAGACTTGAAGAACTCTCCATACTGGAAGACTTGCGATCTCGATCTCGATCGGAATGATGGTGATGATTCTTGGCTCGTTGATCTTTTGATTCTTTGACCGGAGAGAAAGATGAGCTGTGGTAGCTCGATTTATCAGGGGGACTTTTAGGAATATTTTTCTCTTTCTGATATACTTTGTTCGATGGAATTTCGTCTCTTTTCAACATGGATGACTCTTTGATGTTTTTCTAATCATAAGAAAGCATAATGAGAATGAAGATGCTGAAAGTTTAAAAATATTCTTCAATCTTACCCTGTTGTGTTCATCGTCAACTTTGATTGGAGATCTTCCAGGAAGCATGTGCTTCATTCCCTGAGATGATTCTCCATTCACAGAAGATAGGGGTGATATATCTTTCAAAGATGAGGATGATGATGATGAAGAGGATGACGAAGATACAGTTTCAATATCTTTAGCAGATTCTGATTTACTCGATACAAATGGGCTCACTTGAGGCCTGATGGTCAGATCCCAGTTCAAGCTGTCCCCTTCACTATTGTTTCTAGAGTCATCACTCCTGGGACAAAAGAATTGGATTTATTTAGTTGTTGAATTCAATCGATGAGAAGAGAAAACTTACGAATCAGAAGCTTCAGAATCACTATCACTTTGGCCTCCACCAGCTGCCTTCCATTTTCTATACCTTTCAATTAAATCTACAAGATGGGAATTTTTCTTTGCTTTCCTGATGAAAGGGAACTTAAGAAGCTCTCTCGCTGAAGGTCTCTGGATTGGAGAGGGAAACAATTTATAAAATGTAACAATATCTGAAACCAACATTGATCAACTACCAACATTTTCAGGATCCTTGTTGAGGCAAGCTTCCACGAACTCTTTGAACTGTTTGCTATAATTTCCAGTCAATTGAGGAGGATTGTTTTTGGGAATTAGAAAAAGAACTCGCATCGGATGCAAATCGGAATTAGGTGGTTCACCCTTTGCAAGTTCAATGGCTGTGATCCCAAGACTCCATATATCAGCCTGAAATGTCAAAAAAATGATGAGAATCATATGTATATTCCAAATATGATCAGAAAAAAGAGTGTCTACCACTGTGAATAGAAAACAAACCTTGGAATCATAATTAGATTGCTTTATCACCTCGGGTGCCATCCAAAATGGGGTGCCAACAAAAGTATTCCTTTTATTGGTGGTGTTTGTGAGCTGGCCTGCAACACCGAAATCAGCTAGCTTGACATCACCTTGCTCTGATAAAAGTACGTTTGCCGCTACAGGAATGAAAACAAAACTAAATAGGTGAAATCATCAATATGACATTCAGTCTCACCTTTAATATCACGATGCAATTTTCGTTCAGAATGCAAGTAATCAAGTCCTTTGAGAACTTCACGAAGTATTACCGCAATCAAGTTCTCTTCAAAATTACCGGCCTTCATCAAATCTAAAGCAGAACCTCCGCCAAGATATTCCATGATGATCCATAATTTGGTTCCCTATGAATCGAAAGAAATTATTTCAATTGAGTGAAAACATTCTTTTCTCTACCATAAAAAACAACCTTCAGATATGATCCATAATACTTTGTAACATATGGTGAATCACATTGAGATAAAACCATAATTTCTTGCTGGATATCTTCTATCTCATCTTCAGCCTCTTCCAAGTCTATTATTTTGATGGCCACTACTTGTTGTGTCCTATTGTCAATTCCTTTGAATACTTCACCAAATGAACCTTTACCAATTCGTTCTTGTTTCGTGAATATTTGCTCTGGATCAAGTCTCTATGGAAATGGATAAAAGGTAAAAATATTCAAAGTTAAATATAGATAAACATCATCATATTCCGAATCAGAACGCTATAATGTCAAGGTATGTACATTCTTCTGACATACACATACACAGACACAGGCACACAATCGAATCTCATACAAACCTCATTGTAAGACATTTTGATGAATATTTAGTTGATTATGATGGCGGCAATTAACCGCTTATTTTTTCGAATATATATATCACTTGATTCACTTTGAATAACATACACACATACACTTAATGAGTGAAAGCAAATGTTTTTCCATCCAAAAAGCAATCTTCAGGTAAACTATATACTGCTGCTGCTGCTACTTTTTTTCGGACAATATCACAATCATAAATCAAATCAATCCAAAATACTTGACACACTGTGGACACAAAAAATTTCGTCGACAAGGTTAGACTAGGTCAGTGATGGTATGTCCAGAGAAAATAAATTTGAGGTTAAACAAATCAAAAAGGTCCAAATCAGGAAGTCCAAGTTACACACTCGATTAACACGTACCAAACATAAACAAAGTTCAATCATTGAACTCTTCAATGGCTCTCTCTCTCTCTCTCTCACTTGTCAGCTGTAGGTAGCGAGTCGCCACTTTCTCTCACATTAACAAATGTGTTTGTTAATGTACACTAACGAATATTAACAAACTTTAACAGAGGGGAAAAATTTTCTAATCAGCTCTACAAAATTATATTCAGCGATAATTAAGAAGAACTATGGAATGCTTTTTTTTGAGAAGAAATTTTGAGAATTTGAGTTTCCTTACTAGTTTGAAATCGTCTTATGTTAAAACTTTACTTAAATATTTGGCGATATTTTTATTCAAGATGTGAATGTAATATCGTACTCTTATCAGTGGATATTTTCTTATCAAACTGGTTAAAAATTTAGTCACTATTCATGAAAGAATTGGAAAGAATTTTATGAGTAATGTTTTTCAAGTTTTATTGGACAATTTTTATCTTTTCAAATACTAGGCAATCGAGTAAGACTTATCTGCTATCGATGAGTTAACAGTAGAAAAATTCCGATCGAATCTCAATCAATCGATGGATGTTACCGATTTCAAGAGCAATCAAAAATTTTTGCCGAAAAAACAAGCATCATTATTCGATAATTCTGACCAAATAAAATGAGCATCCTCCATCAGGTACTGCAGATGGAGCTACAATTATATAACTTTCCGTTCTATCCAAGTTCTTAGAACTTATCGATCGGCTCGTATCCAGGCGGAGCAACTGTAAACATGGTGGCAGTTCGAAGCCCATCGAATATCTATGTATACATATATACTAGGGAATAGATTGAAATAATGCCTACTCTGGTTGCCTATTCACGATTTTCTCTCTCTCCTTCTCTCTCTCTCCCTCTCTCTATGGCTCCATGGTCTAGGTTCATCGTTTGACGTTTTTTTTCTTTCCATCAGTTGGCTCCAGAAAAGAGCGAAAATATCCAGAGCTTGAAAGAGATAAAGTGAGAGAGAGAGAGAAGCTGTCTCTTGATTTTTCTCTGTGTTTCTCATCCTTTTTTCCTCTCTCTCATCATTTTTTGTGTGTATGTGTGTGTCTGGTTCCTCTTCTGGTGATCATCATCATCATTGTGACTGTGGTCAACATTAAAAAATTATCATCATCATGATGATACCAGCCAATAAACATTGGATCATATGGATTTTGTTCTATTTTCTGATTAATCTGTGTTCCTTTTGCACCTATGCTCGTGATAGTGATGATAATTTTGAAGCAGCATTCCAGGGTGAATGTCAATCCAATGGACCATGTCAACACTTGTGCTTCGATCTTCATGATGGCACTTTCGAATGTGCCTGTAAACCGGGATATACATTGTCCCATAATGGATATGCTTGCCTTGAAAATCCACCAATAATTACATCATCATCATCTTTCTCATCCACACGACAACAATCATCACCATTATCATATTTAAATATCAATACTAATCAGTCAACTAATAAAAGTAAAAAAAATTATCCATCATTTTCGTCTTCATCATCATTGACATCCACAATATTATCATCACCATTAGCAAATGGGTTTAAGCGTTCACGAAAAATGCAAAAAACTATCAATTTGACCAGTGAATCATTTAAAAATAATTATCACAATAATAAACAAAAAAATTTACCATTCTTATCGATATCATCATTACCCTCATCATTGCAAATTCATCCACAATACCGAGATCAAGTGTACAATTCATGTGATAAAATAGAATGTGAAGCCGGTGGAATATGTGTAAAATTTGAAGATTCATATAATCATCGTGTAAGATGTAAATGTCCTCTTGGTAGAGGAGGATTTTTCTGTGAAAAACGTGAGTGTTAAATCTTGTCTTTTTATTTACCTGTAGTCCTATAATTTTTTAATCAGCCAGCCAGTTTGATTAACTTCATCAAAAAATTAATCATCATTGCTAAATATTGCCCCAGAAAATTTTTCCTCTTGCACCAAATACCTTTCCTGCTACTGTTTGCCCAGGCAAAAGTAAAATGATAGATTACCACAGGAATCAATTCTAGTGTGAAAATCATTGATCATTATTTAGCTTGGATGGTGATGATGAAGAAGTGAAACGAGGAACAATCTTCATAATCCATGATTTGAGATGGTAATAAATCTGACAGGAAAATAAGTTTGGATATCAAGAATATCAAACCTCGAGTCTAAAAGAGCGAGGAATAATATGGAAGAATATTCCAAGAGCTAAGGAATAGAATAAGAAGAGAGTAAAGAAATCATCATTCATGTGTGTGTGTGTATTGTAAGCTACATGATACATTGTCCAAAAAATAGGCTGAGAAAAAAAAGAACGATGGAAATATTGCTACTAGGATAGTTCGTGTTGCTTCCATAGGGATTTTGAGTAACTGGAGAGAGAGAATATGTATTATCGATTTGCTCATCCAGATGAGTGAATATGAATGTTTCCCGCAAAGTCTAGTAACTGAAGTCATGGTGATGACAAATGTAAATTATTTTATGAAAAGCGAAAAACTTGAGATCAAAAAGTAGTGAGCTAATTTAATATATCATATTTTACATGCTTGATTTGTGAGTCTTTAATTGAATACAAATCATATTATGTTTGACAAGAGTGACTCAAAGAATTTTGAATGAGAAAATGAAGAAAAAGAAAGGAAAAAAAATTTCTTCCAATAAATGTATATAAGCTAATATCTATCTAATTTTTTGAGGCAATGAATGATGAAGTGTAACTGAATTGGCGCGCTTCATTCAACATCCATCTTTAATCGATTATTCTTTTCTCTTTCTTTCTCTTTCTTCCTCTTTCTTCCTTTTCCTTTCTCTTTCACTTTCTATTTCTCTCGATACACACTTTATACATATATATGTGCCCTTTTATCTTAGCCATGGAAGTCAGGTTTCCTAGATTTCATGGTAGATCTTACCTAGCATTACCTACACTGCGCAATGCTCATAAAATGATGCAGGTAACAATAGAATTCAAGCCCGAATATCATGATGGAATACTGTTGTATAGTGGAGAGAAACAAAATTTGGAAGGTGATTTTATCGCCATTATTTTATATCAAGGACTTGTAGAATTCAGGTAAGATTTCCATTAAATGATCGTTTTATTTTATATATTTTTTTCTTCTTGTTCTTATTCTTCTGGCTCTTCTTTCTCTTCTCTGGTACACCTTGCCAATCTATTTACTACTGCCGCTGTTAATACAAAAACTTTGATCCTTAGTCAGGACATAAAAATTCTCATTTCCTTATCCTTTATTGCCAACATCATTTTTATGACTCTGTCTGTATCAACTGTGTGTAGATGTGTGTGTAACTTGCTTGTTGCCAAAGATTCATAATGACATAACTAATCGGCCATACATTGGCAAATATATATCTACACTCATACACTTCCCAATGCACCTGAGAGTGACATTCTTGGAAGTGATAAAATTTACATCAGTCAAAATCCGGAAAAAGTTTTTTCGTGACATGATTCCTACTCCTCTCCCTTTTCCTTCTGAGAAATCCCCTCTGAGAATAAGAATAGGGAATCAGAATCTTTCTCTCCATGAGTTGTCATCACATCCGTTGATGTATCATGCGATAGTGTCTTGTAGAAATTTGCAAAAAATTGCGGTTAAAGTGATCTTCAAGAATAGCATCTACATTGGTACAAGTCCTTGTTTATCTACCGATTAACCATTACATGGAGAAAAAGAGGAAAGAAGAAGAAAAAGAAACAAAGAAGCATGGTCAGCAATCAGTAAGGAATGATGATGAACAATCTCTTGTGATGAGAAAAACACGATTGGAAAGCTGAGTGGTGAAAGAGAGAGAGAGAGAGAGAGAGAAAACATTTGATGGGTGAGGAGGATGAAGAGAGTAGAAGAGAGGAGGTAGAATACACTACTACTTTAGGGATGAGGCTCGAAAAGGGGATGCTGAACGATAGGAGGAGAGGATAGCTAGCTAATGAAGACAAAGACTTTGATGAGGATCAAGGATAACCGATCTATGTAGGGTTCAGTAGCCAAACAGAAAATTTTGCTCTACTCAAATAGCTACATCTCTCTTTCTCTCTTCCTTTCTTTCGCTTGTTTGTAGTTTGCTTCTTTTTTCCAACATCATGATGCAGATAATCTGATTGCTATAAGTTTCGTTGAACACAGAATGATATTTTCTCTCTTTCTCTCTAGTTTTCTCTTTCTTTCTTTTCATCTTTTCAGGAACCATTTGTTACATATTATTCGTTTCCACTCAATTCATCCGAGTTAGCTGTCACTTTTATCCGGAAGCTCTATCTGTGTGTGTATGTATGTATGTGTGTATGTGATACCAAAGTGATGTAAAAGTGAGTTAAATTCTGTTTGGTAACAGAATCATTGCCAGTGAACATGAAACGGATTCAAACTAGTGTGAACTTCTAAGCGAAAGGCTCGTCATTCAAACTTCTCAAAAATTGAATTGATGATAATGGAGTTGATAACGATGAAATGAAGTAGTAGTATTTTTTTGTGGTTACATGAAACGTGTGTACAAAGAATCGGAATCTCAGATTTCTTCTTCTTTTTCTTTTGCTTCTCTCTTCCCATAGAGCTGGAAATGAGTGGAGAGAAAAAAGTTGAGAGGCCAAAATGAAAGAGATGAAAAATAAGAGCAAAAGAAAGAGAAGAAGAAACGATTCATGGAAGAGAGAAGAAGATAACTAAAGCTCAGATACACTGCCTTGGGCCATTTATTTGTTCTGAAGGTTAGAGAAGAGAGAGAGAGAGAGAGAGAGAGAGAGAGAGAGAGAGAGAGAGAGAGAGAGAGAGAGAGAGAGAGAGAGAGATGAAGAGTCAAATAAAACGAAAGAAAACCGATCTCACATCTTTCAACTCATGGGAATAGTTTTCATCTGTTCCTTTTTCCAGTAGAAGTTGGAGAAAGGTTTAGACTGAGAATACTGCCGAAATGGTTGAGCTTGAGAATGGTCAATCTCTTTCTCTCTCTTTCTCTCTTATCCAGTGTTGTATTGAGTGTATGTTGTAGGCAAAGTCATGGAGGTCATGTTCAACAGTCAAATTGTAAAAGTTAGGGAATGAGAGAGAATTCTCAGGACCCAAAATGAATAAAACGAATCTCAAGATATTTGCACTCGATGAGTAGAGGAAGAAGTAGAAAAGCAAGAATAGGTATAAGAATAGGTGTAAGAAGAAAAGGTTCGAAGAAAGAATAGACAAGATTGGCCAACAAATCGTTCAGATCATAATATCTGGACATGTTACCTTCACTCATGAGAGACTTGTGTGTGTGTGTCTGTGTGTGAATACTGCAGATAATGTGTGTGTAAAACTAAACTGATTCCGAAGACCTATTCGATACAATTGTGTGTGTATGTGTTGGTATACACGTGGATATCATGAAAGCTGGATGGAAGTGAATAGAACGTGACATCATAAGCCAATCTTCCTCCACTGAAGCTTCCATCAATTGATCGAATTTGGAGATTGATAATGTATCTTTTTCCACTTTCTTTTTGTCCAAGCCGATCATGTAATGCCTACTTTCTCTCTCTCTCTCTCTCTCTCTCTCTCTCTCTCTCTCTCTCTCTCTCTCTCTCTCTCTCTCTCTCTCTCTCTTCTCTATCCTCTCTATATTATAGCTCTATTTCGCTACTTCAACATGTGTACGATAATCTTCACTCAATACTCGAATCTTCATTTTTTCTTTCTTGATACAAATGCATTCTATTTGAAATGAGTTGAAAAAAATCCTCTCAGATAATTATCTGGGAGATAATTCTGGTATCGGATTGAAGTGAACCGCTTCATGATGAATACTTTCTCCATTGCTGAGTGACAATCACTCAGCGAGCATTCCGCAACTGGTAAATCAATCTGAATGCCAATGCTGAATGACCGTAACAGAATATTTATAGATACTGTGTTTTTTTCTTTTCATTTTGTTTCACTCACTCTCTCTTTCTATCCATCTCTCTCAATTCCCAAATTCTTCACATAGCTTTCTTCCCCCCCCCCTCTCTCTCTTCTTTTCTCTTTCATACACCAATGTACCAATTCGAATCTTTTTACGCTATTTGCTCCATTATTTGAACTATTTACTCCATTTTTTTCATCTCTCATGAGTATCATCGTCTTTGAGCATCCATCCATACAATACAATCATAAGGACATGTGTGTAATAACTTTCATTCCATCTATCTGTCTTCTTTCTCTCTCTACCTCTCTCTTTCGCTTTCAAAAGATTCGATTGTGGAATGGGTGAAGGAATAGTTCGTAGTTCAAGCCCTGTTGTGCTCAATTCTTGGAATAAATTGACAGTGGTTCGTGACGGATGGTCCGCATGGCTACAACTCAACTCAAAAGAAAGAGTATACGGCCAATCACAGGGTCTATTCACTCATATCACCTTCAAATTGGAATTATTCCTCGGTGGATCACCCAACATGAGCCTTACAGCTAGACGAGCTAGTTCTCGCCTAGGTTTCGTTGGTTGTGTTCGAGAATTGACAATAAATGGCCATTCATACGATTTCAGATCAGATAGCCATGGTGATGCTATAGATGGTATAGATATTGGTGAGTAATCCTCATTTACTGTATCATTTTTCACTTGATCTATAGGGAAAGAAGAAAAGAATTTTGAGCTCGAAATTTGTCACCAAAATCTTAGCATGCTTTTTATCTTTCTAGAATTTTCATAGTAGCAACTTCAATATTCTACCGAATCTTTTTCTCTATTCAAATAGACAAAAATGTGCTTATTCCCTCTCATTCTCTCTCTCTCTCTCTCTCTCTCTCTCTCTCTCTCTCTCTCTCTCTCTCTATTGCAAAGTATCAATCTTTTCTAGGCAAAGCTAAATTAGCTTCATTTCTCAACCTTTTTCCGAAGCTCACTCACTTCCTCTCTTTGTATTCTTTCATGACTCGAAAATAAGCCCTAGACTGTGACTTGCAAGTGGAAGCCTCTTGAGCTTTTCAATAGCACAGCGGTATAGTTTCTATCCCCATGAAAAGACATGCATTATAATGATGACTGGAAGCCAATGTCGATGGATCTTGATTACTTGACACCTTTCACATTCTATTAAGTAGATCAGACACTTTCCACGATAAAAGAGAAGAGAGAGAGGGAAAAAAGATACAAAAATAATTAGCATTCAAGACTGTGTGACAGAGGAGAAGAGAGAGAGACAAAAAAATGATGCTCATTTGGCCCTAGAGCATTTTTCGGCTTGTTTTCATTCGTACATATATATCTGATAATTCAGCCTGGAGCATTCTCGTTCTACATCATAGTTGTCACTTAGAACTTGATGATTATTTTGGCACTAAAATTCTCTGTACATATTTGCACAGATTGGAAGAATTTTTCCTTTTCCAAATGTGCTTATTATGATTGGAAAGAACTAAAAAAACAAGACTGAACACGAAATAAATGAACGTGGCCACAAATCAGATTTGTGGTCCAAACTTTCAGACTTCATTTCGAATCGTCAACAGAACCATTTCAAACTCTTTCTATCTTCTTCCAACAAAAACGTCTATGAATGAGTATTTGGTGACAGTGATGAATGGTAACATTCTTCTATCCATAGAGCACAGTGAGTGAGAGAGAAGAACTTTGACCATAGAGTGTAGCTAGTACAGTGTATTTTGCTTTTGCATTACAAAAGCATCTATACAAGAGAATAGCTTTTCGGTCGATGTTCTCGGCTACAAATTTTGTGACTCTCATTCAATTCAATGGAATAGGTCTTCTGGTCCAATGAAGTTTGCCTCTATCTTTCTCTCTCTCTTCTTGATTTTCCCTGTTTTAATTGTCACCTCAAGAATCAAGTGTACAGTCAATACACAATACAAAATCGAATCTAATGCTATTTATTTGCTCTTGTGGAACATAGTCAAATGTTGCATCACTCTTCTCTCTTCCTTTGGATTCCTCTCTTCCATGATGATCATTAGCAAACTAGATACAGATAACTTTCGATTGTATTCTAAAAATTCATTGCATGATTTCCTTTTTTTCGTGCGTATTTGTGCTTGCTTGTAACAGTTTCCATCTTCTATTCCTTGACACTCTCTCTTCACCATGCGTGGTAAAAGCATATCGAAGGCTTGTGGCTATACATGTTATGGTGGTTGTGATATGTGGCATTAGAATATCGCTGATACAGGAATTGAATATAATCTTCACCAGCCCATGCTTGAGCTATTCTCATCTTTTGCAATGTATATTTGTGTGTGTGTGTGTACTCATTAACATGGTATCTGATGAATGAACGAATTGCGTGAGTATAAATGTTGATGATAGAAGCTACGAAAAATAAGCACAAGACTGAGCAACGATGCAATCTTTTCGGCTAGAAACGTCACAGGATGAAGAAAATGTTCAAGAAGAAAAATAGGTTGGTTATTGAATGAGAATCATGGCATGAACAGAGAGAAAAGGAGAGAGAGAGAGAGAGAGAGAGAGAGAGAGAGAGAGAGAGAGAGAGAGAGAGAGAGAGAGAGAGAGAGAGAGAGATGAGATCGAAGTGGAGAAGAGTGTGCATGAATATTCATTTTATGAGCTTTTTTAATGAGACTTGTGATGGTACAGAGAAGAGATGATGGTAATTCAATAAGCGAAATTCTGTTTGTACATATACTTTCATCAGTTAAGATGGAAAGAAGATGAAGAGACAGGCAGACAGAGAGGAGAGAGATAAATTTTCCATCATCATCATGATGCTCCCAAAGATGAGGTCAAAATAGAAGGGATGGGAAGAGATTTTCTCTCTTCCTCTCTTTCTCTTTCTCGGACAATAACTCGAAATGTTTTCAACTCTTCCCTCTAAATTTTTCGATGATCCTTACTGGAATCACATGATGAAGATGAAGTTTATCGTTGTATCATCAATTGTGGGGAGATGAGAAAGAGAGCGAGAGAGAGAGAAAAGTGGTTCGGATTCATCTTCTCTCTCCAATGTTCATGGGAGCAGAATGTAGGTGGGCTGAGGAAAAGAGAATAATTCAAAGTAGTGGTGGAGGTGGGAGGAGATGATGGTTTAAGGTTGGAAGGGATGTCGAGAGTGAAAACGGGAATAAATGGAAGTGAGCAACGAGAGAGAGAGAGAGAGAGAGAGAGAGAGAGAGAGAGAGAGAGAGAGAAGAACAAGAAGAAGAAAATAGTGGTGAAAAAGAAAGAAAAAGAGGGAGAGGACCTCCAAGAAGAGAGAGAAAAGATATACATCGATTCTCAATCGATTGAAGTGAAACTCAGATAAAAGAAGGGGCATGTAGAAAGTAGAATTCATGTCTTCAATGATCTTCTTCTATCATTTTGGACCTTCTCTCTCTCTCTCTCTCTCTCTCTCTCTCTCTCTCTCTCTCTCTCTCTCACTTGTACTCTCTCGTATTTTCTCTGTGCTTTTTGAGCTGGGTCCATCGTTTCATATATATAAGAAAGAATCGGAATGAGCCATTTGAGCAGTTTTTATTGTCTGGACGCACACAAAAATACACACATACTGGATGAACGCCAATGCTTGGTAGATTGGAAGAGAGCAGAAAATCATGGATATATTCTGGACTGGGACAGTGAAAGAGAGGAAGAGAAACGAAGAAATGAAGTGAGATCCTCGATCCGGGATTTGTCTTTTCTTTGAGATGTAGATTTTATGTGTGTCCATGGGTGTATGTTGGATATATATTGGAGATGAAGAGAGAAGTTGGTCGAGTGAAAAGAGGAAAAGATGGAAGAAAATGGCTAGTCAAGAGGCATCTCGAGGAATCGAAATGATAATACCATGGATGATACTTGGGAATGCTGGTGTAGAATGGATGATGATGGTGAGAGAGGAGAGAAAGAATGAAAAGAGAGAGTAGAAAAGTGAGGGAATTGGATTGAATAAACTGCAGCTTCTATTTGTGGTGGGAAGTAATAGAATCGATGATTCTAACTTGCCTTTATTACATTAAAATGCAATGCCTGTGATCATCATCATTGATAGCGTGTGAGCTTTTCCAGAATGATGCCTTGCTTTCTCCATCCCCATGTGGGAATGGATTTCTCCTATCGATTGCCGTCATATACATACATCGGTATCTATGTGTGTGTATATATTTTCAGTCACCCCAAAGAACAGAACGGAACTGGTAAGAGTGAGAGTAAGATATAATAAGGAAGAATTGAGCAGATTTTGGGTGAGGAATACAAAAGTGAGAGAACCGAATGATAATGACAAGATGGACTGATATTTATATACGTATTCGTTTGAGATCGAATGAGAAAAACAGAATAATCAAATGTCCATTGATATATATCTGAAAGTACAATTCTTTCATTCTTCACCCACACACACACAATCTAACCAGCATTCGGAAGTCTGTATACCCTCTCATTCTCTCCTCCAGAATATTGACCAAAGGGAAATAATTAGATTTTGTCGCTCCAAGGCAAAGAAGCTATCACTTCCACCATTATGACCTGTGTGCCTTTCAAGCCATCAAATGAATCGTGGTGCATATCAAATGAGCCTTAAGCTAATATGTCGGCCCTGTTAATCAGAGAATCATTCTGTTTCATTCTGTTGAAATGGACTATGTGTGTTAGCTGTGTTGGCATAAATGAAGAAAGAAAGAAAGAAAGGAAGAGAAAGAGAATGGAAATATTCCTTCGATTGTTCTCTCTCCTTTAAGAGAATTCGCTACTCTGATATATATTCCATAGTAATTGTTATTGCTAGACACACAGAAGTGGTAAGAGCGATCGGTTATTCGTTAACCAAAGAGAGAGGTTTTGTCTTGGAATGTGTCTTGTAAATAGCTGACATTCATGCTGAAAGCTCTCTCTCTCTCTCTCTCTCTCTCTCTCTCTCTCTCTCTCTCTCTCTCTCTTATAATCATTTAAGCATCAGTCAACAAACAGTTTTTCCACTTCTATCCACAACTATTTCGACTCATTTTCTCGACATCAAGCAAAATAAGCAGCAAATTATGAGCTCTCTTTTCCTCTATTTCAACATACTCTCAGATGATTATGAGATTCCTCTGAATTTGTATTCCCTACGATGTATTGCTCCTCATCTTAACATGAGACCAAATTGCTTCTCATTAAGCCACTGAAGCGATAATCTAGTGGAGGTTCCCGGTGGACTTTATCCAAAACTCAAACTGAATTCTATTCTTTTATCTTATTCTCTCTCTCTCTTTTCTATTCTCTTCCTCAGACGAATGTAATGCTGGCGTTTGCAGCAATACTTATTGTATGAACGGAGGCCAATGTGTGGCTACCTCACCAGATAAAGGAATATGCTTGTGTCCACTAGGATTTGCTGGAAATAACTGTGAATCAAGTAAGTTTTTTTCACTCGAAAAAAGAGGAAAAAAAATCTTCTTCCTTTTTTCAAATCTTCCCTCATTGATCTGGTCACTATTTGACCGAATGTTTCTGATGGGAAAGAATACGTGAAGTCTTCCAAGATCATTAGTTGTACATGACTTTCCATTCCTTTTCATTTGTGACTATTTCTGTGTATGTCCTCCTTTTTCACTATAAACGTTAACTATTGATTCTGACTGTGTACTTTTTTTCGTTTCTCTTTCTCTCTTCCTTCCAAAACAGAATCCCAATTCATTGTACCTTCATTCAATGGCTCTTCATATCTTCAATTCACCGGCTTGAGGGGCTCTTCACTATCATTCTTGGAAATAGAAATGATTTTTAGACCAACCGAATCGAATGGATTACTTTTATATAATGGTAATCGAATGAATGGTGGAGATGATTTTGTATCTCTTAATTTAGTTGATGGTTACGTTGAGTTCAGGTTTGATCTCGGCTCTGGTCCGGCAATAATTAGGTAAGTATACAGGAAAATTCATACTTATGCTCATGATCATGAAGATAATACATGAATCTAGGAAAGAATAGAGAGAGAGAGAGAGAGAGAAGCAAGTAAAAGAATAATAGATTGAGAAAGAATGTTATCGAATGAACGGTAGAGCGTTGCAAAGTAACAGTAACAGTAGCTGAATATAAGAGTAGATTGAGCTACTTCGATCAGAGAATGTAGAGAGAGAAAGAAAATGAATGATGCTGATTTTGATGGTGATAAACAAAAGTTTTATTTATTTTATATACACATCATCAAGATGTGAGAGAAAGACAGTGCAAAAGAAAGTGAGTTATCTCTGACAGGACAGAAAACACATCGTATGATGATGGCGGCTCACATTTACAGATAGACTGTAATGGTAAACCTTTTTTCGGATAGGAAACAACAACCAAAACTAACCCAGCATGATCAGAGTGTGGAATGATATTGGAAAGAAAGCCATACAGTCAATTTACACCGAAAACTATCGATTAGACTGGGTTGCTCAATCGATTTGTTTCCGATCGATTCTCTATTGACTTATGCATTTCTTGCTAGCATTTCTAGTGACTAAGGAGAGAAAGCTGACTTGGTGTGTAGTGAAGTTGTTGCCTCGAGTGATTGACTTTGACTTTTATTCGAAAGCACATTCTTCAGGTATTCTAGATTTTTTTTGCATAAAAAATGTTGTAAGGATAAAAGAAAGTGGAAAAGAAAGAGAAGGATTGAAATCTAACAAGACACACACAAAGTATTTCCACCTCAGGCTTGATGGATGGTAAAGTATTTGGGAAAAGATTATCGGCAAGTTCAAGTGTGAATGAACAGAAGAGTTCCATGTGTATGGAACAGATCAGTGCTATGCAGCTAAAATGCTAACAGCTAAAAAGTAGTAACTCTTATTAGCATGATAAGCTTTTCAAGCTTGTTTGCCAATTTTTCGGAAGATTGTTCAGAATTTTTGTTGCTCTGTTTTCATGGAAACTTTGTCTTCCTCTGTATCGAGGAGCTTTTGAGATTTCCGTTTCACGATAAATAACAAACTGAATTGTTACCGGATCTATACTATATTATGTTTTTTCTCTTCGCTCTTATACCACTTTTTAGGAGCCGAAAGCCGGTAGAACTTAATCAATGGCACAGTTTAATTGCAACTCGCACCGGAACACAGGGCTCATTGAGAGTGGATGATGAGGCCAATGTAATCGGTAACTCGGTGGACGGTTTCACTCAATTAAGCTTAGCTCTCAATTTATTCATCGGTGGAGTTACCGATTCGAAAGATGTATCAACCAAAGCCAATGCAAAGTATTCTTTCTCTGGTTGTATTAAAAAAGTGATGATCAATGGACGATCTCTAGGATTTCATGAAGCACTTTCCGGAGTCAATGTGGTCGATTGTTATGCTTCTAGGCGATCCTGTGAGAATATGGATCCAAACTCTTCCGATATTAGTATCAAAAATTTGTGTCAATCTCAATCATCTTCACAACAACAAGTCTCCCAGCCTGATCTTAGTCAAGAGGAAGAGGATTCTGATGACATCGATGATGAATATGAAGATGAGGGTGATAATGATGATGATGATCGTGGTGATCGTGATGACAGTAACAATTTTTCGATTGATCAGCAGTCCTCAACACTGAGACGTGATTCTAATCGATTGGGTAATGAAATCAAAGAGACGAACAAACATCAGTATCGTTTTGGCAAATATTCTCATAATGATCGAGAAGATGGAAAAGTAAATCGAGACACTTCAACCAAGAGGAATAGAAATGATGAAGAGAATACAATTCAAACATACAAAGAAGAATGAAAATGACTCTCAATTCATTCTCTTTGGTATATGATTGTTGAAATTTTTCTTCACCATCTTTTCTTCTATTCTTTTTTGAAAAGAATCCGTCAAATGTGTATCAATTTGGTGTGATGTGCCCAATATTCAAGCTCCATATTGCCTTTCAGCGTGATCAATTACCACCATCACAACTACTACAACTTTTACCATTTGCACTGTATGATCAGTACTCAATTGAAATCCGATTTTTCAAACATAAACTCTTGAATGACTCTCTGATAAACCTTCTCATCAGAATTCAACAATGGCTGCAATACAATAACCTTAAGCACCAATGATCCATCAATACATGGAATTTCATCTGATATGTAGGTGAAGAGATTCTTCTTCATGAGAATGATATATTAATACATCCTTCAGTCTTACTTTCTTCCTGATGAATCTAATGTATAATCAACAGGCAATCACGAGCGTGCTCTTCGTTTTTACACTTAATAATTTTTACCAACACACTAGTCTGTCAAAAAATAAAGGGAAAAAGGAGAAAGTTTGACCTAAAAACGGCCTATAATATTCGACCTTGCTCCGGAATCATGATACAGCTTTGAGATTTGGAAATCTGAGAATAACGGGATTTCAATTAATTTTACTTCAAAAATGAGTTGAGTTAGGGAGCTCAACTCTAATGGTCTCTTTTTATCTCTCAACTTACAAGCTGATGAGGTTCTTATCTTCCTGAATAGATAACAACAGAGGTCTAGGAATACACACACGTTATGAAGAAGATTCATCCTGTTCGAAGAATGTTGAAAATGTGTGAAAGGCTCCACTCAAAGGCAAGGCATTTTGTTACCTATGTGATATAGAGTGAAATAAAGCTAAATCAAGTGATTTTAGAATATTTGGGCTCCAATCGAAATCAGAGAATGATCAGTTTCAAGAAGATCACCTGAGAAGAAAGAAAAAAATCTGGGAAGAATATTCTAAACATGTTGACAAAGATGAAAGAGATATCATCTGATATTTGTATATTTCGGTTTGATTGATCTCTTTGATTACAAATCAAGCGTAAATCTGGGTTTTTATCCTGAGGAAGCATAATTTGCTGGATATTTCACTTTAAAATTCATCTGAGTCATCTCACCAGTTCGAGATTCTTGAAAAGTATTGAATCTTCAATAAAATGCCTCAATGCAAACTCCATCCTCTTGAAAATTTCAGATATCTCTCAAGATACCTCATCCAGAGCTTATCTTTTCCAGTTCCTCTCTTTGACCATATTCTAACTCGATCAAAGATTCAACTTATCTGAACCATGATCTGGATATGTGTTCCAAACGATACCATAAGACACCTATGCAAGCCATTTCAGGCCTTTTTCCAATCTTGACACAATGTTCAGTTTCCTCATCTTTGCTGACCTTACTTCAAAGATTCACTCGAAAGAACGCTCAGCCACGCAAAAGATGCTAAAGACGTTCGAAAATCATCACAATTGTCAAACTGATAAAAACTAATGTCTTGTACAAAATCTTGGTGCTGCTCAATACAGTATGGTTTTTAATAGACAGCAAGAGCTTAATCAAGGTAAGATTTAATTACCCAGTAAATCAATGAAGAGCTCTGAGTAATATTTCAAATTTTTTCTCATCAGGTATCATGATTCTAAATTTCACACACACACAACCAAAGATTTCTTATGAAAATTGTACTAAACACTCAATCATATCATGCATTTGTATATCCAAGAGAAACGGAAAAAATTTTTATTTTGAAAAAAATTCCATCATCCAGAAATAGACGCTTCTAATTCTTGTGCTAATAAAATGAAAACAATGTGAAAAAAATTTGTACTCTCTTCTCTACTTCTCAGTCCTCCAAACTAGCGAATCTGATTGTTTTGCTTGTGTCAAAAACCTTGGTAACTGTGGCTGGGATTGTCTTGGTTTCTTTTTCGATGGAGGATCAATAACAGATCAATGGTCAATCTCGAGGTGTACTATCATGACAGTTCGCAACATAAATCTTTTTCGCACCACTGTACAGGCTAATGAGGAAAGATTTTTGTTTGAATATTCTATGGAACCTGGCACAAGGTTACCTATTGAATATTATCTCTATTATATAATGATGAAATTTCTTTGACCCATGAAACTTTCCTGTTTTGTGATCAAATATTCCTTTCAACATTATCATAGAGATATTTACCAAAAAGGTTCACAATCTTAATTGTATACCATGTATCTGAATTTTCAATTTTTCGAAAGTGGAAATTCTCTATCTTTCTTTCAGTACCTCCTCCCTCTTCTAGAAAGATTTAGGGGTTCAAAAAAAACTGAATATGGATAAAGTACAATATGTTTACTAAATTATCATTAAATTTCGTAAATTATTTCTTTCTTCGATTCAAATTGATCATTAGTTTATGTATCAAGGGCTAAGATGATAGCGAATTCATGGAGAAGATATATCGGACTATAGTAGACAAGAGAATATTCAATGCGTATAAAATTGCAGCTCTTCGAATTTCTAAGATTACAACACTACCCAAAGGCACTTTTATATTATCGATAGTCTATGGATAAAAGGTTAATATACTCTCCATCCCTATCATATTGGAATTCTGTTTGTCTATTCTAAATACTGAGAACCATTCTCTTGGAGAGCTCCAAGCTCTCTTTCATGCATACGCATTCTACTTCGACGACTTCGTCGTGATTGCAATTTTTCCTTCAATCCTTGAGCAACTCGAACTTGATTAATTTTCTTGTTTCGTTGTAAATCCATAATTTCTCTCTCATGCTTATTACGAATACTTTCAATGCGACCTGGAGAAAAGGTGTGAAAAAATGATGATGAGAATTCTGATAGAAAACGAAATATTTCCAGAAGAGATGAGATTGAGAATCTTACCAAAAATTTCTTCCTTTCGAGGAGCTGGAGCCAAACTGGCTGAAGTCAATGGTGTTGGCATCACCAAAGACATTCGAGTTGGATCAGGAGTTAAGGAAGATGCTCTCTTATCATCACCTCTGGAATTTTCGAAAAGATGTGCAATCTGTTCATCTGCAGTCGATGTATCATCAAATTCACTGTCAACACCACTGTCTGTGTGTAGATAGAGAATAAGAATTGGCTCTGTTAATTATGTTCTGCTTCAATAGGCAACAATTCCATATCACTTACCTCGGAACTCATGTGGCAATAGTGCATCAGAATCGAAATCTATTCCTGTGAGCTCTTCAATACGCATTCGAATCAATCGAGTTCGCTCATTTCTCAGCTCTGTGGCACGAGCTTTACAGTCTTCAGTTATTTCGAAAAGATCTCTCGAAATGGTTGAATTGAGCACATGATCTAGCCATTGTTTTAAGGCAGAGGCTCGCTTAAAGGTGATCTGATAACAGGCTAATGCGTGCTCATGTCTATCTTTGATTTGCATATCGGTAAATATATATGAGATGGCTTTTTCCAGTGTTTCCACTTCATCAGGTGTACAGTAAGGGAAAGTAATATTTGGCAAATATCGCTGAGCTGATCGCAAATTTTGGCTTGCCTCGGATAGCTTATTACGAATTTCAGCTACTCTTTCGTATCTTGATTCGTTGCCTCTGGTTTAGGAAATGATTCAGGTTCAAATTCAAACATTATCGATAAACATTAACAAAAAGCTTTGCTACATACTCAGTCGTGAGAGATCGAAGATTGGCCCATCTCTGTATAGCTTCATTCAAATCTCTGCAAGCCTCTTTGGCCAAAATTTGGGCTTGCTTCCACCGGAAGTATGCTTGATCCACATGATGCTTTTGCTCCAATAGCCAATCTAATTCTCTTTCTAATTGGTTCTCCAAATCACTACCATATTGACCCTCAAAAATTGTATCTAAATATCATGAAAGAGATGAAAGATGAAAATTAGAGAAGAAAAAAATTCCTTGTTTGAAATTATCGCTATACTGACCTAATAGCTTGTCACGACTTGTATAGAGTTCTTGAAGCTTTTCAGCCTCTTTGGAAAGCTTTTTTATATCAAGATTCAAAACTTTTATCTCTTGCAAAGTATTTTGATATTCTCTCTCAACAATCTCCTGTACATGATGAGCGAAAATGGAATGAGTAAATATTTATTGTTTTGAAACAATAATTGAGTTCAAGGTCAAACTTGTTGAATTCTGCTTGTGTAAAGTGAAAAACTTGCCTTATGATTGAGAGCATCCAGAAATGCTTCCTCATCTTTGGTCAATTCATCATTTCGATAGCTTTTTCGAAGAATAAATTCTCTTACCGAATGAAAATCACCACTTCTAACCTTTTCTTGAAGATGCTTCCTATTGAATCGGGAAAAAGTGATGATCATTAAAACTTCATCGAACCAGTCAGAATACTGATCACATTTCGAAAGTGAACAGATGAAGAATGAACTAACGCTTCTTGTTGACATTTTTCCAAAATTTCCTCTGCCTGGAGCACATTTTGTTCCAATTGATCCAATTGTTCAGTTTTTATCCGATATGTTTCGAGAACGTGTTTTCGTTCCTGGCGTCTGATAGCATGTTCTAGGTATAAGTAATCTCGGAGAGATTCCTTATTGATTTGGATGATCTAGCGAAAATGATTAGAATTTTTACAAATTTTTTCACCATTAATCGATGGATATCCAATAATAATTTCAATAATTATCTCACCCCTGATTTGCTTGAGAAGCTACTCATATCTTCCATCTCTGAGCCTGTTAAACCATTTCGTTGCTGAGCAACACTACTTCCACAGCCCATTGAACACCACGATCGAGTTCAGAAGAATATAAAAAAGTGAATGGAATTTCAGAATAACCGTCCAAAGTGTGAGCTCAATTGATTCGAATAGAAGAAACTTAAATCCAACATGGTACAGTATCAAAGAATATAATGTGTGTGTAAGTTGAACGAAAAGATGTATAACATTGAGGGAAAGGAATATAATTTCCGTTATTTTATTCTTCTTCCAGAGTATTCCACATAATGATTATTACTGAAAAAGAGAATCTTTCTCTCTAAGGCACAGTTTGGAGCGCAGAAGAGACATTTTCTTGATTGTTTATAGATTTGTGAGGTGTGAGTTATTCTTCTGGATGACTCACTGTGAGAGATAACGGTCATTCTAGAATATATATTAGATAAAGTGGACTCTATTCTTCAGGTAGTAGGAGTGGGAACTTGTCATGCACTGTTTAATAGCTCTTTCAATATCTATGAATCTTCGATTTTGTGCTGCTATCTATGAATTTTATCGGATGAATTGAAATCTCTTATATTCTCCTGATCGGATATTGAAATCTTCAGATATTACCAGAATTCATGATATGTTACAATACATATATGTATTTTGGCGCATGTTTAGTTCCTTCACAATGTGTATCTTTCTCATGGTGTTTATCAGAACTTATTGAGATAGTCAAGCAGAATGGAGAAAAAAGAGAGTAGAGAAAACGGTTTTGGTCCGAAATTTTTCAGTCCGAATTTTAATAAAGTTTCGGAATCATGAATTAAAATTCTTGGACATCTAATACTTCTTAGTTAAACAAATTAGATGAAGCATTCCATTTTTGCTGCAAGGCGAGATTCTGCTTCTACATTGTCATAAATTTCCATTTCCTGGTAAAAAGAGAGAGAGGAAAGATACAAGAGAAATAAGAGAGAATAATCATCAAGCAAGGTCAGAATGAACGCTAAAAGTTATGAAGACAATAAAAATCACTTACATTTTCCATTTCTCTTGAGAGATCTTGAATCTGTTTCTCATGAACTTTTTTCAATTTTTCTTTCTCTTTATTTTGCCTCATGGCAGCACTTTTACGCTCTTCAATGAACTTTTTCGTATTATTACTGTTCTTTTCGCGCAATCTTCGCTCTCGTTCAGCTTTGTTGCGTAAAGTTTTGTCTTGAGAAACTTCTTTCGCTGTTTCCACAGATATTTTGGCTTGACGAGCTTTCATTTCCTTATTTTCACGCTCAAATTTTCCTATTCAGAGAGAGAAAGAGAGAGAGAGAGAGAGAGAGACAAAAATGAGTAAACACATATGATTGACTTCGTGATCAGAGCATAAATTCTGGATGCAGATATTCTGGAGGATCATTATTTTGGTTGTTGGTGGAAAATTAGGAGGAAAAAACTTCTAAACAAAAACTGTCTAACAAATTACCTTCCAGTTGCTTAAGTTGATTTAAATGAGCAATTTCAAGTAGTTCTTTGAGTTTACTACCCAATTGAATTCGATGCTCTTTCACTTGCTCTAACTCTTCTCGACGATGTCTCCCGACCATTTCAGACCATTGATTCATTTGATCGGCAACCATATCTTTGATCAATGGATCATTGGCAAGATCATAATTATTTTTACCATTTTGTTTCACAATCTTATCCACTGCACTGCATTGAAATTTTTGTACATTAGCTTTCTCTTTCTGGTGTCTTTTTCGTAACACTTCCAGCACTTTCTCCTGTTTTCGTATCAATTTTAAATAAGATTTATCATTTTTGAGCATTTCAACGCTAACTGGCCGTATTTGACTTTCTTCAGCTCTCTTTTCATCTTCCTTTCTACGTTCCAAAATTGCCGAATTGGTTGTCTGTATATCGGTCTCCTCGATGCCCATTGCTTTCATTTGGGCCATCCGTTTCTCTTGTGCTGACAAAAATGCTCTCGGATCAGACAGAGCATCCATTAGATCACCTAGCCCATCGGGTACATATATTTTAAGCTCAATACATATGAAAAGCATCGGTAAGGACATTGGAAAATTGCCTTCCGTTCTCAGTGATATATGTCGATAGCCCGCCTGTAGACCATCCATTGGTAATATTCTTTGACCTAATATTTTGCCATTCTCATCATAAACTCCTATACGTATCACAGCCAGATCAGGCAAAACAACTTTACGAAATACGAATGGTTCCTCATTGTACACCGGATTGAGTCCATTATTGGGAACCATGCGAGTTCGAAATTCTTTACGTATCGTATCGGTAGGCAAACCATACATGTCCACTTCAACGTATGTACCAACTTTTTTATCGGATAAAAATTGTCCCGATATTACACGTACTGAACATTGAGCTGCTATCACACCATCGACCGGAGATTCGGCGAATGGATCAAATATACGATCCTTGCGTCTCATAAAATCTGGCTTCAACAGATAGCCACATCCACCGTTGTATTCAAATTTTCCTTGATTCAATTGCATCGGTAGATCGGCTGTTTGAAAATTGAGAGCAACCATTTGACAACCGGCATTCCAAAATATTTGTGGAAGAAAATTACTGGAATCGGCACGTGTTCCTTTCGGATATATTCGGCTCAGTTGGCGCTTATTATAATTAACGAATTCGATTGCTTGAGTTTTAAGGTAACCTAGGGCAGTGGTTTCGGCAAACGAAGACATGTGGAAGTGTATATTGTTTTCTTCAGCTACTTCAAATCCTTGAAATTTTATTGGCTGAGTGTAATTGACTAGAGAAGACAGATAAGGATGGACATGAACCGTTGCTCCAGTGTACTGATAATTTTGTAGAGCGATTTGTTCAGGAGGCACTTCTTTTTTATCTAAACGAATCGGAATCAGAATTTAGTTGACAAAAATTGTACAAGGGAATAGAAAGAGAGAGAAAAACAGGAATTAGCAATTAAATGTATAAATAATGGTCATGATAAAAAAATTCTCATGAAATAGTAAAGTCTGATGATCTGTACTGATCACAGCTATCCGACTGAAGATAGCCTAACTGATGAAGATACATGATGATGAACATGGAATTTTTCTTGTATGTGTGACATCTATGGCTAAAATTGGTGGGAAGAAAATTCTTACCCAAATCAACATCGGTTGGCAAAGCATTGGGATCCTCTTTTTCGTCATCATCGTCATCAGCTTGAAGCTGACCTTTTCTCCAAAGTTCAAGTTCCACTGTAAGAAAATAGGATCAAAAAAGGATAGGTTAATGTTGAGAGATCAGGTATGGTTCAGGTGTCCAGTATAATATATTTGAAACTGCTTTTGTATCATTTAAAAGGATAAAGAATTCTCATCTCCATCCTCTTCCTCCTTAAAATTATGTCAACCATCAATTCTTGTGGGGTGAAAAATTTTCGATCGATAGTCGATAATATACCTGGGAAGTTATTTTTTAAGTCTTTAAATGATTTAAAGAATACCGAGAACAACGATAAACCTAATAAATTCGAAGAGTTTATACTTTTGTGGTGGATATTGTGTACAAATGTGAAAGAAAAAGTTTTCCAGAAGAGGAAAGAAAAACCCATGAATAAATAATTTGCTCTCAGATGATTGGAATCTTGAAACTTTTCAGATAATATTGTTGATATGGCAATACATTTCAATTTAAGTAAAAAAAAGAGAGGATATATCTTGGGGATAAACTTTTCCTAACAGGATCAACAACAGGAATCCATTTCCTCTTCCTATCATCTTGTTTCGCTGCATTCATGGATCCAAAAAGGGTTGAACTTATTATTATTATAATCTAGGCAAAAAAAATTTCCAAAAAGCTCGAATAGAGAAAGTAAGAGAGAAAGTGAGAGGAAAAGCTGTGTTCACCTCAATATCACTCGGAGGAATATTACTTCACCCAAGACTGAAACTGTCATCTGAAACAACAAACTGAGAAATCGCTTGTGGCCATGAAGTGAGAGTAACAGTTGTAAGGTAGATAAGGTGAAGGTTCAAATATTGATTCACTGGATATAAGAGGTCGGAAAGTTGCAAATTTTTCTCCAAAAAGAAGGAGAAAAAGAGAGAGAGAGAGAAAATATTTCCAAGAAAAATAGTTATGTAAGAGAAGTATTGAATAACAGTTTCGGATGAAAATCGAGAAAACATTTTTCTCTCCATCCGCATCACGGAAAGGTTCCTGGTTCCTGTACCGGATGATGATAGTAGAAGGATTCCTTTTAACAGAGAATGGTCCAATCTTTCTAGTATGATGACTTTTGTCTCAACAAAACATTGGATGGGCTAACAAAAGCTTTAGAAGAATGAATTCTAGGGGAAAGTAGATAAAGATTGCCTCAAGAACGAAAGAGAAAGACACACAGTAAGATACCAGGAAATCTTACAGATTGAGTTTTGTTTGAGCTCAAAAAGACCATGAAAATACAAGTGTCCGCTGATCAGCTATGAAATATTACATAAGATGTCAGAGATACTCGACAAAGAAGAATCTATCTATCACTTTTTTTCTCGAGACATTCTGGAGGGAAGGAGAGACAATTGTCCCTGAACTAGTTGAAGAAATGATGGCGGAAATTAAAATGTCTACAATTTACTTGAGGCAAACTCTTCAACAATGAATGAAAGAGAAGCTGTAGATGATGAGAGTTTTCAATGAAATGTATTTCAGAGAGACAAAGAGGAAACTCAAATACAGATAGATTGTTGGAAGCAAGCTTCACATGAATAGCTCAAGGAATTCGGATGATATCGAGTTCTCATGGATATTGGAAGGAGGAATGTATCAAAAATTCTCTTTGGCTTGCTTTTCTCTGCATATTTGCCATCTTATTATACTCTCAATTATGATTAATTAACCCGCTGAATAATCGAGAGAGAAGATGATTTCATGATGAAGTATTTGATGAACAAGCTTTCTCAAGATGCCAAATTTAATCATAGACACTGGAAAAACACATTATGAAAAGCTCTTTCCTTGAACTCAAGGAAGACACCTATTCGAGAAGCTGTCAAACTGATCCTGGAGGATGAGGATGGAGAATAAGATGCGAGAAGCTGGGAGTGTGTGCTTCAACCAGGCAAATGGAAAAAAAGCTAACAGATAAAAAAGAAAGATGCTTCTCTAAGCTTTATATATGCAACTTTTTTTATGGGAAGAAAAATCCTCAAAAAGTGAACCAATAAAGATTTCTTTCTCTCGCTCCCAACTCAACTGGATACACCATTCAAATAAATGATGTACACATCTAACAAGAATTTCCAATAAATCATGGCCTTTTCAACTTTGATAATGCTGATCTGTCAAAAGCACGACCTATTCGTTTATCATTTGAACTTTTTTCCCTATCATTTGATTCATTCTTGTCCTCTTTTCTTTATGGAAATTCTTTACTCATCTCATTCAACCTCACTAAGCTTGAAGATAACAAAACAGCAAGCCTAAATGAGATTTATGAGATGTGTAAGTGATTCTGAGGGATTGTTTTGGAGAGAGAAAAACGGTAAAATAACATGACAGAACACTTCATACAATACTTGTGTAGACTTGAGCAATCAAAATTAATAGTCAAATCTCTGCAGGATTTTTAGATCCGAAAAATTCTTCTACCAACCAATATTGTTGCTCACCAAGCAATTAAATGTCGAACATTCGATGAGGCATCAAATAAATCCCAGCTCTCTAGGGCTTCTTCATCTAATCCGAACCCAATTCATGGATAGAGTACTCGTTGAAATACCTAACAAGAATCTCTCTCTCCAGTATAAGAAATAGCAAAAGATTTTGCGTGTGTCTCAATCCAAAGTGGATACAAAAAAATTGAAACTCAAAAAGTCAGGCAAGACAAGCAAAAATCAATCAATCACGCAATCAGCCTCCCAAGTCAAAGCATACAAAAGTGAGAAATCGAAGAGGTGAGAGAGGAAAGCAAAGAAAAGTAAGAAGATAAAGAAAAATCAATTGACAGAGAGAGAGAGAGAGAGAGAGAGAGAGAGAGAGAGAGAGAGAGAGAGAGAGAGAGAGAGAGAGAGAGAGAGA
>QZCP01000377.1:0-17436 GCA_003956705.1 Brevipalpus yothersi
TCTCTCTCTCTCTCTCTCTCTCTCTCTCTCTCTCTCTCTCTCTCTCTCTCTCTCTCTCTCTCTCTCTCTCTCTCTCTCTCTCTCTCTCTCTCTCTCTTTCTCTCTCTCTTAGCATTCGAAAAATCTATTGAACACAGGCTGTATACTTTTTCGAAATAGTCTACAATTTGGAATCATACACATGAGAGCAGCATCCTGGCTGCCTGGAAGCTCATGTAGATTTCAGCAGAATATTGGCTTCCATTCGAATGGAAAAGAGTCAGATGAAAGAAAAGTAACGGTTTTGATGTGAAGATTCTCACAGCAAGTGATATGTACTGTTGTAGAAGGAAGAAATATTTCAAACCTCTCTTTCCAGCTTCCCTTCCCTCTACATGATCGAACACACAAGTGATGATTTGACCGGTAAATTTGATTTCTCCAAATTCAATCAACAGGCTCCCTGGGTGATGAGGATTTTGAGATGGAATCAATTGAAATAAAGTATGCTATCAACAGCATAAGAACGAGAACAACTAACCAAGCATCAGAATTGGAGAGAGAAAACCTGATGAGCGACACTTTCAGGCCACATCACTTTGGCACCCAAAACTGGCCACAAATTGTGCTTAAAGGCATTTTGGTTTGACAAGAATGGCCCTACCTTCAAACTGGGCACCCCGACATCGGACCTTAAGATGACCGTCAGCCTGATCTCATCATCACTTGAGGGCATAAAGAGGAGAGAGAGAGAGAGAAACGAAAGAGGTTCCCAAAAGGTGCCAAATTTTAATCACCACATTCAATAGGTGATTAAGTCGCACACACACACAAACATACTCATTCATCTAGTAAGGAAGCTGACAATAAAGTGGCATTTAATGTTACTACTGCTAGAACATTGCTGACTTCTTTTTGCTGGCTACTACTGCTGCTACACCTTTGATGATGATATGTTTAAATTGGCCAACAGAACAGGAACTGGACCGAAAGGAAAGGATGCCTCTAAGAAAATTAGACATTCACCATGTTTCTTCCTCGAGATGTTCTGAGAAGAAGAGGGATGAAAGAGATGTGAGAGAGACTTGAGGTCATCTCTTGATGGATACCAATTTTTTGTTTTTGTTTTTTGATGTTGTGAAAAACCTTTGGACAAGCCATTAAATGATGGACAACTCAGCATTTGACATTAGATTTATTCAGATATTAGAGTTGATGATTTGTTAGATGTCCATATGTAAGTATGCAAATTTTCTCTTTCTCTCTTCACGAAAGCTTGGGTGACACATTAGTGAAGTAGCAGTGGTGGGGAGAGCTAATTATGATATTCATATTTTAGTGATGCAATCTGAACAAGAGAGAGAGAATGTCAAGATAGAGATGATGTGGAATGATAAAATTAAATGTACACACAATTGGCTAATTAATTTTGTGAGTGATAATTTGATTGACACCAGAAGTGTACAAGTGAGAGAAAGAGAGGAAAGATTGATACATGAGCTGAACTAGGGTATAAAGCTTTTCATGAACTTTTTGATGAAAAAAGTGATATATGCAGGTATGATCTTTTTAAATTATTGCCATGAAGAGTATTTTTGTCTTCATTGGGTATCGAGAATGAAATTCTGTTTCCCTGCAAAATTCCACAAAATAATCCTTTTCATCCTTGTTTCCATTGATTTTATGCTCCATCATCGCATCTAAGCGGATCGAGTAAACTCGGAAGTTGAATTTCAAATCATGAGGGAATCAGAATCAGATGAATTTGGAGGATCAAATGCTGATGTAAACACTCCTTCAGAATGATTTCAGAGAGTAGCATTTTGATTCATGATAAAAGAGAGAGAAAAAAAAATTTTGAGTACGAATATTTTTGATCAGAAATATTTGAATAGATTTGGCAAAATTTTGAATCACGAAATTGGAACAATAGAGAGGAAAAGAAGAAGAGACCGAATAGTTTCTTTCCCTTTGAGAAGAACAGTTATAATTCAAACGGATATTTCAAAGAGGATCCAGAGTGTATATCCTCTTTCAGAATTTGCGATTCAGAATTCACCAGGCTGCATCGTGCTTTTTAGGCAAAGATCTGAAGAATAGAGGAGGGAAAAAATATTTCTCCAACATAAAGCCATATCCGCCTCATATCCAAGAGTATTCTAGAGAAATACATACACACACAATTCGAGTATCTACATGGAAAACTCATGATGAAAACAAATTATACGCTGAACAGATTCCCCGGAAACCGCAAAGATGCACAAATGCTGGCTTCCTGGAGAACGCAATTGTGTATCAAGAATGAAGTATGAAATATAAGAAGAAGAAGAAGAAGGAAGAAGAATAAGAAAAGAATTCATTTTACATTTGACATCTCGAAAGCTGTCTACGAGATATGTATATGTATAATATACTCTCTCAACTATTGGAGGAACCATTTTTATTCCCTCTCTTTATTCCCACTTTGAGTTCGCTCTCTCTTTCTCTTCCTCAGCATGATAAATTAAAGCTTCGACACTGTAAATTAATGAGCGAAGAAGAAATTTTTTTCCCTCCAGAAACTAACATGCGATATTTTTATACCTACCTTGTAAGTGTGAATGTGGATCGTTCCCGAGAATCGTTAAAAAAGAAGAATTAAGATAATCAGGAGATAGAAACAGCGGAAAGCAAAATTTGAATGAACTTTAAGATGAAAGATGACATTCAACTGTGTGTAGAGAGAATATAAAAGTCCGACAACCTTTTGTTTATCATTTATTCTGTTTAACTCTTTTTCTTACTTTTTCCAGCACCTTAGCACCATCGTTAAGATATTCCTTGGGTATATATGTATGTGTTCAGAATGTGAGTTTCTCTTCTTTTTTTATCATGTGGCCTCTCTCTCTTTCTTTCTTTCTTTCTTTTTCTTTCTTAGTTTGCTTGTGGACATCATCACAGATTTGCAACACATTTGAGAATAGTTCAAATTTTTATATCTTTTCTTTTTCTTTTCCAAACATTTGAATTCCCTTTTTCTCACTTATTACATTTGCAATGGACATCTTGGAAGGGAGAGAGAGAGAAAACTTTTCTTTTCTTGTTGTACTTTTATCTTTCTTCTTATTCCCTACACTCAGCATTCGTTTTACCATTCATCCAGTTTGAAACCGGTGAACGCTTTAGATGGATGGTCAAGTTTGTATTTTTGAAGACACTTATGCAAATGAAGTTTACCACATTTAAGACGCTAATGTGTCTGAGATGATGTATGCGAGAGAGAGAGAGAGAGAGAGATCACTCTGGAAAGCTGAAAAAAGTTTACGCATAAATATATGTGTGTTTGTGTTCCTACAAATTTTGTGAAGGTTAAAAAAGAAGAATAAGATAAGAATATTGTACAGTGATGATATGGAAAAGAATGAATATTTTCTTGCTATTTCCTTTGAACTTTTTCCCCATCATAATGAACATTTCCCAAATGATTGTAAAATCAAAGCGATGAAGAAGAAGAAGAAGGAGTACGAAAAAAGAAATATTCAACTCACATGCAGACAATGAATAGCAAAATCGGGAATAAATATTTTACTCCACCATCATGCTATTAAATTAAGCATCAATCAGCTCCACTATGGATTCCTCATCCTGGAGAAAAAGAATAAGTTTGATCATGTTCAAAAGTTTTTCGTGTCAAATCTGATCTAAGCCAAAAAAAGTTTTGAATTAATCAGATGTGATAAGAAAATTAGGAAAAGAGAAAAATATTTCCCCAAAATAAGAGAGGAAGAGAAGATTTTCTTTCTCAAAGTATCAACCAAATGAATCAAGAGAAAGAGAAAGAAAGAGAAAGAGAAGGAGAGAGAGATGAGCTCATCCTGTCTCATGCAATTTTTTCTCTGATCACAAATTATTTCAGGCTAACAAGATACGGACCTCTCACATACAGCCTCCCTCTCTGACAAAGTTTTCTCTCTCTCTCTCTCTCTCTCTCTCTCTCTCTCTCTCTCTCTCTCTCTTCCTCTCTCCCACCAGATACATGCGAAAATCGTGCTGAATAGTACAAGCAAATTTTATGCACACACACACACACACACACAAGAATATATGATGTTCTGTGTTCAGATCTTGCCTCGGGCTACATCTGGCAACATAATGTGTATATCTTTCTTTATCTCTCATGAGTAAGCGAGGAATAGAGAGAGAGAGAGAGAGAGAGAGAGAGAGAGAGAGAGAGAGAGAGAGAGAATGTTTCACATGGAGAACCGGTCAATTACAAGCAAAAAATCATCATCATTTCATAATCGCCAATTAATTTTGACGACCAACCATAGTTGAGGCCAAAAATGAAGATCACATGAGGTGATTATCATGGTGAATATTTTCCAATGTCCATCCTGTCTGTCCACGAAAATTTGTCCAGTTTAGAGAATAAATGAATGCTTTACTGGAAGGTATTGTTGGCTCAGTGGCTTGATGAACCTTTTTTTTGCCTTCCTCCACAAATGAAATACGGATGCGGATCAAGCACGTCCATGATCTCTTCAACTCTTTTCTCGTGATTTTTTTTATTCTTCTTACTTCTTCATTCATCCAAGTTATCATCTTCTGAGTTGGTCGTTATTTTTTCTTGCTCTTTCTCATCTTTTCTCTCTCTCTCTCTCTCTCTCTCTCTCTCTCTCTCTTTCAATTCCTTTTTCCTTTCATGATCACATATTGTTCATCATGCTAAGAATTTCAAGTGATATCGACTCTTCCGGTTCACTGGATGGCAAAATTCAATCAACGTGATCAATTAAGATGCTCATCACAAAGCATCACTCAGTGCTCTGCTCTTTTTTGTTGGTGTTGTTGTTGTTGTTCCTGTTATCTTTTTCCGATTGTTTATCGAAAATCATCATGAAAGCCCAAGAGTTTCATCACAAAATGGTTCACATACATGTGGATATATACCCACATGTGTGTGTATACCGTCTGAAAACAACTCGGTTGAAGGTCCCTACTGTTACTGATTGGATTTGCCATGAGACCGAATAGCCGAGGCTTTGGCAAAAGTAAAACGAGAAGAAGAAGAATTAAAGATTCTCCTTCAATTAGATAAATCTAGTGATGAGAGAAAGAGAGGAGAAAAGAGAGAGACTGGATGAAAGTGCAAGCACGATGGATAGATACACATTGAACTAGAAGATTCTGTATTGACTGTTATTTACTGATGCAAGTTCAATTAACACTTTTCGATTTTCTCTCTCTCTCTCTCTCTCTCTCTCTCTCTCTCTCTCTCTATCAGCTCATGTAAGCGAATCGGAAGAAGAAGAGAATATCAACAACAGTTCATTAGAACTTGGAAACATAAAAAACTCATCAAGTTGTTGCACTTTTTTTTATTCTCTTCTTTCACTTCTTCATCTTCAAGTGTAATGTTGCTGGATGTATTATCTAGCCAATAGATCCACAGACCAATGGCATGTAATTTTATATGCAACTCTCATTTATTCTGTTATACGGTGCACACACATCTTCCTTCCGATGGCAAGGCAAGCTTTCCTCCCTCAATTTGCAAATCGGACTCATGTTCAGCTTGATTAAAGTAAAAACAGTCTCGCACCAGAACATGAACAGTGTTTTTCGGCTAAATTGCAAATTAGAATTAGACTTTAATGTTGTTGCCTTTTCTTTTCAGAGCTCACTACTACATGTATACATGTACATATGCATATTCGAAAGAGAAAGTGAAACAACAGACAATTGATCAGACTAAAAGATTGTGCAAGTGTATTTGCTGTTGCATGACAACATTTCATTAGACTTTTGAGAAAGAGAGAGAGAAAAAAGTTTAGATAAATGAAGTTCATGATCAATGATGATGGACTAATCGAATACAGCAACACTCACCCATTGAGAGATGGGTGAAGATCAAGATCTCATTTTCTGATTGTGTGTGTGTGTATACATATGTTCAACACCCACTTTCATTGCCCCCAAGCGATACCATGAATTGATTATCATCTTGAAGCCACATTCTACTGTGTATGTGAGAGTAACCTTACGATGAGGAAAATAATTCGAATTGAACATTCGAATTTCTATTAGATATGTATGTATACACATTCTTGAAACCCTTTTTGTGACCTTTGATTTAGTCTATAAATGAGCAAAAAAAGTGGGATGAGAAACGCTTTTTTCAACTCTTTTTTTGGATGAAAAGATCGAAAATCAGCTAAATTTCATGATACTTTATCCAAGCAAGAATTTTTTTCCACGTAAGGTTGCTTTTGATAATGTAATTTTGCAAAAATTTCATCGGAAGCTCCCCTCTCGTCGGAATTTTGTTCAATGAGGTGAATCTAATTCACAATCTCATTCCATGGGATCGCAAATCATTTAGCTCTCTCTCTCTCTCTCTCTGGAGAGCAAATATGTTCATTTCTTATGCTCATGATAAGCGTAACTCTCAAGAAAATGATCCCCAAGTATCAGCACATAACAACATACCGATGGGTAGGCTGAGTCCATGGAGAAAAAAAAATTGCAAATTGATTTTCTTATTTCTTTTTCCAAATTTTGCCATGTACAAGTGTGTGTATGTGTGTGTTGTGTGCCTTTTGGATAAGATAAAAGGAACCACATCAACAGCATACACACACACACAAAGGCATCGAGAAACAAACCCTAACGCCTCGTCGCTCAACAAATAGTCCGTGAATTTTCCACTTTCAACACACACACACACACACACACACACATACTTACATGGAATATACTCACATAGAATATCATCGATGATGATGATATTCCCCTTCCTCTCTGTTCTCCTTCTATACGCTACTTTCAGCCTCCTCTTAGTTGGTAATTAATCAAACACGAAGATAAGTGAGGAAAAGTAAGATGAAGAAAGCGTGAATCTTCATCATCGAAAGTTCTATGAGCCGAGAATCATGAACCAATACCTGCTCTTCTTTTTTCTTCTCTCTCTCTCTCTCTCTCTCTCTCTCTCTCTTCCTTTCTTTCTCTCCTCTCTTGCCGATGAGAATCGAATTTTCTCTTTTCAATATCGAAGGCCATCATATTGAACCATAGCCTTTAAGCGGATCAAAGTCATCGTAGTGATGTGAATTCGCTTCGGATGGCAAAGATGAGTGACAGCACATCGCACATACAGGCACGATGTGCATATATGCATATATGCTCACATGGAGGCTGAGTTGAAGAGAAAGAGAAGATAGATTCCCTCAAAAAAAATCATTTAATAATGTGTTTCGAGTGAAGACAGAGAGAAAGAGAAGAGTAAGAGGAAAAGTGAGAAAAAAGTAACTTCACACGGAGCTTGAGGAGAGCAAATCTAATCGCTATTCTAATAGAACGCGTGTCCATTTGACATGGACTTTCACTGTCTCTCTGGTATCTGTCTGTGTGAATGAGTTCGGCTTGAGGAACTCGGATGGAGATCAAAAAATTTTCATGATAATATGCATTCCATGGCTAGCTTTGCCGCCAAGAAGTGAGTGTATATGTAATGGAAGCGAGAGAGAGAGAGAGAGAGAGAGAGAGAGAGAGAGAGAGAGAGAGAGAGAGAGAGAGAGATGTTAGGAATCACAAGTATTTGAGAGAAAATGTTGGATTCAAGTTCATGAAACACAAAATGACGATATTACTGAACACTTCACTAGACAGTGTGTGTATACTCAGATAGGCACTAATGTAGTTGTCCTCTTGATGAGACACAAGTTAATCAAGATTAGTGAATGATGACCACTGATTTTGCTCTGAATAAGACAGTTTTTCAGTGGCAAATGATTATTCTTCCAGCTTGGGCACTTGATGTATCATCCCCATGAAGAAACCATTTACCATTCTGGAAGTATTCACAGCATGATAAAAGAAGAGAAGTAAGAGGAAGAAGCTGTTCAGTGTCTTATTCTCACTGGACAACAAGTACAGCATCCTTTTTCCACTTCTTCTTCTCTTCTCCTCTCCTCATCTCTTCCCATGGATAAATCGCATTAGTCTGATGTTCTCAGATTTTTGCTGTTGCGTTTCCCAGAACGTGTCTCTATGTGTTTCTGAATGAGTATACACTCATTCACATCCAGAAAAAGAAGAAGAAAAAGAAGAAAGTTTCTGTAAGCAAATGAATGGTAAAAGTTTTGATACTAAAAAGTGCTTCTCTATGCGAAAAATTGTAATCCCATCAACTAAGTGACTACTAATTATAGTCAATCAATATATATCCATTATAATTTGTATCCACTGATTTACATCTACCTCAACTCTATCTACATATGGTATTCAATTTTTCTCACTATCATGCTACTACTAGTATGCTTGATGCATCTTTCCTATTAGTGAGATTCTTTTTCATGATTATTGCCTCTCTCTCTCTCTCTCCTGTTTTTCCCTGTTGCTGTGTATAATGGTATATGGCCATGATTCACTGGCCACTGCAATTCTCTTTTCAGAACTTTCTACTCTTCCCCTGAACACGATCATGAAATCTCTCTTCTGCAGACTGGATTCCCTCACAATTCACTCTTATTCTCCAAGGATACTCCAGGCAATTTCACTAGGCAGGAAAATTTTGGGAAATGAATAAGAAACTTTCATCACAGAATCAGTGTATGTATGTGTGTGTGTGTAGTATGTTCATAAGCATGATGTATCGTGAATGGTAAACATTACATACATACACACACACACCGTGCTGGCAATGGTTATGCTATCATTGGCAAGATGAAAGGCCCAAAATTTATTCACACACAGAGAGACAAGTTTTGCGTGTTTGGAATATTCATTTGCACTGCAGCATGAAAATAGAATCACTTGAAATTCATTGGATATTCTTCTAAATGAGCTAGATGAGCTAGAAAATTAAGTGATGATCGCGTCCGTTTACCCAGAGCAAAGGAATAGACAGCGAAAGAAAACTTGCTGCCAGTATTCTGAGAGAGAATCTTTTTGCCTTTTTTCTTCATCTTCTCTCTCTCTCTCTCTCTCTCGCTACGGATCATGAAATCCAACATCATTCAACAAAGAGAGCGCCAAAGCTAACACCGAAAGGCATCAGCATCCTCATGTTCCTCATTTCATCCCATTTTCCAACCTCCTCCCTCACTATCTATCTGACAGAGAGAGAGAGAGAGAGAGAGAGAGAGAGAGAGAGAGAGAGAGAGAGAGAGAGAGAGAGAGAGAGAGATACATCCCATGGGTGACTTGCCAATAGCGTTTAATAGTTGCTGTGCTTGTCTTTTGCCATTTTCATTTGATTCGAGCAAGAATCGCTCCACTGAAAATTATGTCAACGTAAGGTGATCCCATCAAACGAACCGTTATTCTTCATCACTTTTCATCTTCTTCATCATCATCGCTATTTTTCTTTCCATCACTTACACATAGAGGAATACACATTCACAAAAAGCTTTCCTTATTCTTTATCATCACTTCTTCTTCCAGTTTCTTGGCTTAAATCGTCATTCTTTTAATCCGAGTCACTTCATGTGATCAGTTGAATTGCAGCAAAAACAACAACAACAACAACAACTGTTCTTATCACAAAATTCATTCTCTCTGTTGAGAGACGAGAGATGACAGAGAGGAATCCCAGATTTAGAGTAAAAAAAGCTTCAGTATCATGTGGAATACATAGGCAAGGACGTGAATCGAGTGAATATGAACTTGGATTGGATTTGAAGTATCTAGGTTCTATCAGATGAACGTAGGAAGAGAATTTCAAGCAATTCCATAAAGCTCACATGAAATCAGTCTAGGATTGACCATTCGAATGTAATTCATCACTCTACGATAATTGCTTGGCTAGTCCCTTTATAAGCGGTAGTGAATCAAGCAGGATTCCCAAGAGTGGATTAGAGGTAGAAAGTGGACAATATTGAACACTCACTGTTAGAATGGCCGGAAAAGGAAATGAAGAATAGAAGAGATCTGGATGAAAAGTGAAGTGGATCTAATGCAAGAGTGGAAGTTCCCGAAAGACGAATGAAATGAAAGATGAATGCGATATATACAAGGATGTTGGATAATACTGCCATTAATAGAAGATTATGAGCATCCTTTTTCTTTCTCTCTCAGCATCCATTGATACTACTACATTTCCACTATCGGTCAAATGGGTTGAGGTGAGGAAGAATGGCAGTAAGTAATAAATTGATATTAAGTTGCAAACATTCCGATTATTGTGAAGATGGACTTTGAGCACTCTCCACAAGATGCGTGAATCCTACGTGCATATCTTGGGTGTCCATATTAGAATTGAAAACGGAGGCTGAAGAGAGAGAGAGAGAGAGAGAGAGATCATGAGAATTTAAGCATCATGAAAATGAAAGAGAATGCAAAAAGAGGGAGAAAATGTTTCACAGAGAGTGACAGGGGGAGGTGATGAGGAGCGAAAAAGATGCTACTGTTGAAGGAGTAGAGAGATGGAGGAGGAATAGAAGTGATGAACAATTTAACTTGATGTTGAAAGATGGAAACTTTTGCTCATCGTCAAGTGAACTACTTGAAATGCTTATGTATTCCTTCTATGTATACTTATTTTTTTGCCAGTAATTTTAGCCAAAATCAACAAAAGATGAAGAGAAAGAGCAAGCAAATTGTTAGAAGATCAGTCGATAAGCAATACAGGAGAGCAAGAGAGAGAGAGAGAAGAGGATTTGTTGAGATGACAGAAATCATCAACTTCTTCTTCTTCTTATTGTGCTTCATAGGCATGTACAAGCTTTCGGATAGAAGTAAGAAGATGGAGAAGAGGATCAAGTCGATATTGTCTTAAGAAGGGCACACTGATTGTGCAAGCATTTGGTAGGGGCCACTTGATGGGCCCATCTAATCGATGGCAGTAAACTTGATCTTGTTTAAATTTTCAACATGAACAAAAGAAATAGTCAGCCAAAAGAATAGTTAAGAAGAAGTGAAATTTAATATGATCAGTTTTTATTTCTCTTCACCTTCTTCTTCTGACCACTACCACATCTGATGAACTTTTCTCATTCATCATTTTCTCTCTCTCTCTCTCTCTCTCTCTCTCTTTCTCTCTCTTTCTCTCTCTCTCATTCATTTCTACAAAAACCTTCCCACCTGATCTTCGTATAAAAGCCATTCCATCATGGATATATGAGTGGCCACTTGTATCCACTGGAATGGTCAAGATTAAGTCTGAACAGCCCCCACACCTTGGTATGTGTATGTGCGTGTATGTATGTTTCATTTCTTTTTTCAAAAATTTCAAAGTCTCCCTCTCTTCCTCCTCTTCTCATGAGTATCGGGAATACTTCAGAATACCCTCATCCCAGAGAAAGAGAGAGAAACGAGAAGTAGAGGGTAAAATAGTAAGGCTGAGAAAAGTTGAAACAGGAGAAGCCCGAGAAAAGAATGTTCAACCAAATCATGGTGGTCAAAATGTTGGAATAATCAATGATAGAAAAAGGAAGAGCAGCCCCCAATAAACATGGGATTGATCGGGATGCTGTGTATGTGTTTGTATGTGAGTGTGTGTGTTAAGAATGGGAGTGAAAAGAATCTTGCTTGATTCATGTGATTTTGTCTATCCAACATGTACCAACATGCCAGGGACAGAAGAGCAATAGTATGGTAAGCATTTGGTTGATGATAGGCTGTTGGATTGAAGGGAAAGAATACAAGAGAAGAGAGGAAAGAAGACAAGTAAGACCAAGACCAAATGATGCAGGCGAAGATAATTTTGATGAACTGTGCGGATCACAAGAAAGGAAGAGAGAGAGAGAGAGACAGAGAGAGGAATACAAGTGAAATGCTACCCAAATGCCTTTACCAGGATGAATGATGAGGAAAAAGCGCAAGAGCCACTGCAAGTGGATTAAAGTGATCAGGCTAACAAGATCGAGATTGCAAATTGGATGCTGGTTGAAGAAGTGAGAGGGAAAGAGAGAGAGAGAGAGATCGGGATGATGTACACACACATCTTTCACTTTGCTTAGAGAGAGTATCACAAGTTAGTCTCAATGGGCCATCAAACGATGTCTGTGCAAATTTGAACTGGAAAAGAGGAATAAAAGTCTAGGAAATAAAGGAGAGAGAGAGCGAAGGTAAGCTGTGAAAGTAGATAAATGAGCTGGCCAATTCTTGCTGTGTTGGCCTTCCAAATGACCATGGAAAAGAGGATAGATGAGGACAGAAAGAGAGAGAAAGAAAGAGAAAGAATAAAGTCCGTTCGATTTGGTGATACTGTCAACCGTAAAGTTCTACCCAAAGTGATGCGGTTCACAAATGAGGCTGCCAATGAGCGATGGCAACAATCGGGCGTCTGACCACTTCAGTCCATTTGGTTACAATTTATATTGCATCTTTCTTTCTCGCTTTCTCTTCCTCTCGAAAAGCTTGACCAATTTGGTGTTGCCATTTCCGATGTGATCTGATCTGCCATAGAGAAAGAGGGGCTCATATACCCAAAAATGATCGTCGAACTGTGTGTGTCTCTCTCTCTCTCTCTCTCCTTCTCTCTGGTCCCTTTTTTTCACACTCGATTGTGCTCTCCTTTTCACTCTCTTTTTCAACTGATTTTGGCTTTTTGTGAATGAATTTCGCTGACTGACTGATATTTGTGGACCATCAACGGAGGAAGACCATCCAGAGGTGGCCAAAGTAGTGATTTGTGAATGATAACCAATCGAAGAGGGAGGAAGAGGACGAAGAAAAAGATGTGAGATGAACAGGATCTCAGCAACTCAATGATGCAGAAGAAAACGAGGCCAAAAGAGGCCGAATGAGCGATATACACGATATCATAAGGCTTTTTCTCTGTGTATACATCAGATACACGAGATTCAGAGAGGAAGAGAGAGAGAGAAGCTTGAATGGATCGAAAGGATGATTTATATACATTTTTACCATACAATTCATACTAGTAATCCCTGCTGTTCTCTCGAACCTCTCTTCCTCATCCATTCATCCTCCTCTTCCCTCTCTCCTCCCAATGGTAAGCTAATTGAGGTGGCGAGCTGGCCTGAAGGCTTCGGCGACAGTCCACGATGATCCATGTTTCAGTTGTGTTAACAAGCTTTATATTGTGTCATTACCCATGTCAAGGGTAGTACATATCCGAAAATTTGGATTCAAATGAGCGCCAAAAAGAAAGATGAAGAGAGATGAGGATTCAAGAGGAAGGCAAAGTCTGGTGGGCAGACGGATGAGGGAAAGAGAGAGAGAGATGAATGAAAAGATCTGTTTTGTACTACTTTTCGAGTGTTGAAGTCGAACGAATAACGGTAAACAGGAGGTAAAGCTTATGTGAGAGAGTGTGTGTGTGTGTGTCTGTGTAGAGAAGGTCTTTTTGACCATGCAAAAGTCCCGAAAGAAGCTTGTGAGTCCCAATGAAAAGAGCGATCTGGAGTCGAATGTATATTCTCGAATGAATATGGATGGATTGATGCGTGTTGTGGCCTTTATCCACAAAAGTGCCCAGTACAGTGGGTGGCCTTTTCATGATTCTGAAATACGAGTATGTATGATGGGGCATGATGTTGGAAGATGCAGATCAGCTCTGATCCCTGGTCGATCATCCTGATGCCATACAGTCACATACACACAAATGGATGATATAAAGTTAAATATTGTCGAATAATGTGAAGCTTTATTCTGATGGAAGAGAGACAAATATTCGAGACAATAGTTGTAGTTTGTGGCACGTAATAGTCAACAAACAGGGTCACCAAACTGGTGTCAACATGGTATCATGAATGGAATATGTTGGACATCAGTTTGACATATCGAGAATGTGTGACCATAGTATAAAATGAAATCGATCAACCTTAAGGAAGAGAGAAAGAGAGAGAGTGAAGTATAACGGTTTTATACGCACACAAACACACACGCACATGAAGGCCAATGATTTGTGAAGGTCAATATAGCCGCCGGATGATTGGACATGGTAATGAGAAAAAGAAAGGGATTTCAAATGATCAATGTCCAATTTTGAATCAAGTTTGCATGAACATGTAATCATTTCCACCAAATGAGTTCATTGTTTTTTTCCTACTCTAGGCACTACACTACACTTGGATGCGGGTGTTGGGATAAATTGCGCTTGATTATCATCCGAGAAGCTGAAGAGAGAGAGAGAGAGAGAGGGAGAGAGAGAGAGAGAGAGAGAGAGAGAGAGAGAGAGAGAGAGGAAGATGGAGCGATTCAGGTGATTCTGATCAGATTGAGAATGCTTTTATTTTTTTTCTTCACTTGTTTTATCGCGTAAATTACCGAAATCAAAAATCAAGCTCACGAAGTGATGCTATGTATTGTGTTGCCCTTTTTATCTATCTCACACACACCATGTTTACCTGCGAAAAGTTCAGAAAAATTCTTTCATTCTTCTGTAAAGTTTTCTCTCTCTCTTCTCCCTGAACTCATGTAATTTCTTTGTCTTGACGATAATTTTTTCTTTCTCTCTCTCTCTTCCTTCTGACTGATTTGTTCAACTTTTTCTCACTCAATTTTTTTCCTCTTCTCTTTCTCTTCCTTTTCTTCCTCTTCTTTTTCTTCTTCATCCACACTTTTTCGTTCAATTCTTCCTTCTTCTTCTCACTTATTTTCCAATGTTTGCCGCATCTTTTTTTTTATTTCTCTACTCATTCCAACACATTCGGCAAAACCATACATACACATATACTTGTGAGTGTATAGAGAGAAAGAGAGAGAGGTGATAAAAATTTGGCTGTAAAAAAGGATTTACCAACACATACACACGAGAATTTACTTTTCTTTCTCTTTATTCTGCTTAGCTATTTCTTTTATTCCCTTTTCTCTATCATCTTCTTCTCGCTTTTTGCACACTCTGATCGTGGGCAATAAAAATTACAGCTCATCATGACTGACCCATCTTAACTAAGAGGAACAGAGAGAGAGAGAGAGAGAGAGAGAGAGAGAGAGAGAGAGAGAGAGAGAGAGATGGACATTTTATTGGGAGGAGAGAGAGAAGGCCAAAAACGGGAGAGATGAAGAGCGCGAGAAAAGCAATAATAAACGGCAAACAGCCCAAAAAAAGAAATCATCGGAATTTGAGAAAAGAAAATGCTCAACACATAACATGAACACCGTCCCAAGTAAGGAACATTACCACAAACTAAGAACCATGGTAAGAGAGAGAGAGAGAGAAGAAAGACAAAGCTTAAATTTTTTTCCTTGGGCTCAAACCGCCCTCATGGCCTGCCTTCATCAATTAGAATCGCTCATCTCTTTATCCCATGATGGAAGGTATTGGAAAATGAAGAGACTAGGAGAGGCCATTCTTACATAGAGAGAGGCAATAAGAGTGATGCTCTTTCTCTCTCAGTCCTAAAATTTCTATGTAAGATAGAAAAGCCAAAGAGAATTGGTGTTGACAGTGGAAAGAGAGAAGAGCTCAAAACGTTTCAATAGAATTATCGTTACTCCGGTTGCTCTGATGTTCTTACTGAGAATAGAGAGAGAAAGAAAATTTTCAACTATTTTCCGAAAACTTCTCACCATTTCGGTGTAAGAAAAGAACATCATCCATACACATGTATTCCCGTTTGTCGCTCCATGTTTTCTCTGATGCTGCCAAAGGAGGTGGCGGCAATGAGTGGGGAGGCCCACTTGCTGCCGCGTATTTAGATATACACATACACACACATTTTTACTGACACTGTTAGAGGGCTAAAAATTTGAGAAAATCGTAAATCAAGAAGAACATATCAAAGTTTCGGCTGGAAGCTGGGCCAACAATTTGACTGATCATTTGGTTTTTGTAGGCGAAAGTAAAATGTTTGAGATCATCGTGTACAGTAGAAAATATGCCGATAAACACAGCTAGTGGCCAATCTGTATTCCTTTTTCTCAGTTTACTGGTCAGAAACCTTTGACTTTCCTCTTGGCTACCAAAAATTTTGAGGGTCAAAAAAAACTTTCCCTCTCTTTCTCTGTCTTTCGTCTATTCATCAGTTACAACAGAGAATGAGAGTGAAAGAACACATATAATTTGGTTTGCTCGAACAGCGTCGAATTTGGTGTCAAAACTGGGCTATCCAGCATTTTAACACTCTTGGCCACTTTCTCTATCTGTTCCTCTTCGTCTTATTTCTCTCTCTTCTTCGCCTATGGTAATAAAATTTTTAATGTTCTCTCTCTCTTTTCTTTCCTCTCTCTCTCCTGTGAAAATAGTTTTTTTTTCCACTCTCGCAAAGAGTGGCGCGAAAAATAGCACATTCAAAATGATTGAAGTAAAAACGAGTAAAAATACATTTCTTTTTCGCCACCGATTTTCAATGAGAACTGATTATTAAAAATTCATGAAACATCCTTTTCGCATCATACACATTAGCGAAAGGGAGAGAGAGAGAGAATGCTTATAAGTCGAAAAAGTAAGAAGAAAAATGCCCAAGAGATGACCAAGACTCTTCTGCTCTCTCTCTTTTTAGTTTTTTTTTCTCACTCACTCTTCAACCATTAAGCATTTCCATCTTCACCAGTGATTAGGGACATTCTCAGGCTCAAAGTCCGTCATCATTTCTCCTTCTTCTTCTTCTTCTTCTTCCAATCGTTTTTGGCTCCACAGAAAGAGAAGAAGAGTAAGAAGAAGAGGAAAGCGGCCTTAAAAGAAGAGAGAGACAAGCAACACGTCTACCGGTACTTACATGCTTTTTCTCTCTAAATCATAGGGCCAAGGGGCATAGTCACGAACCGTCCGGCTGATTGTGGTTATACTTTGGCCCTGCGGAAAAATACTTCATGCTTCGATTAATCGATGGAACACCGATTGTAGTTACTTTAGTGCCTCTCTCTCTCTTTCTCTTTTACCTTCATTCCGAGGTACCAGTATAACATCATCCGCGAGCTCTTTTTTGGCCCTTTTCCTCAATCCATACTCACGATTTATGCCCTCTCTTCCAAAAAATCTTTGACCAGCAAACTCTCTGTACGGCACGATAACACAAGTAGTGTGTGTATATATATGCATAGTATATACACAGTATATGTGCTATGGATATATTCATCTTTCTTTCACTACAATTAGCATCGTTCAAATGGATTCCCAGTAACACCCACTGAAGAAGAGTATCCATCTTATCATGAGAGGTAGATTGAGTCGATCATTTCTCTCTCTCTCTCTCTTTCTTAAGTTAAATCGATTTTAGCTTATTGCCATGCTGGTGGTGCTTCATGCACGTTACCTGTGTGTGTGGGGTTGTTGTTCCTGTGTATGTGTTGGGGGAGTTGGAAGTTTTTCGGTGGAGAGGGTCATTTATACATATACATATAGAGAGTAGACACGAACACTCGATTACTATTGCTGAAAATGCTATAATTTTGGTTTTAAAAATGTGTATCTTTTTACTCTCTCTATTCTCTTTTCCTCTCTTTATTTTGAAACGCTAAATGAGTAACTAGTAAAAGATGAGGTTTTTTCTTTCTCTCTTTTCGAAAAGGAAAGAGGAATCAATTGAAATAGAGACGAAAAATATGGTATCAAATGACCAAGGAAAG
>QZCP01000377.1:27884-42923 GCA_003956705.1 Brevipalpus yothersi
GAGAGAGAGAGAGAGAGAGAGAGAGAGAGAGAGAGAGAGAGAGAGAGAGAGAGAGAGATTCTCTTCCTTTCAATAGGTATGGCCTGAATTGGACTTAAATTAAGGCCATCAGTAACAATTGTTTTGAGCTTTGAGCGCTTCAACAATAACACACTTTCTCATTGGGAAGGTGTACTATGTGTTTCTGGCTGCATGATTCTTTTCACATCCAGTAAACTACAGTCCAACAGTAAAAGTTTTTCTTTTTAATGGAACTGTGTCTCTCCTGTCTGGATGCAATCACACTGGTGGAAATCTAAGAACAAGAGAGATATAATTTCCAATTTTTTCATGACACATTTTCGACTAGCTATATATTTTCTCACAATCTGAAGGGGAACATTTTTCATCATCATCACATCATCGAGCACATCAATTTTTGATCTCAAATATCATCAAGTATAACCACACACACATCAGCATCAGGTTAAAATTTTTGATATTTTAGGAATCTCTTAACGGTACTCGATTGAATGTCTGTCCCTTACTGATAGTCAAGATGCTTAAGTATACATTCCAAACCTAAGTTCGATGAACCGATCGAATTATCTCGCTAGGAGAGAGAGTGAAAATGTATACAAAATGATCTTACGTGTGTATCACCGGTATATATTTCGGAATAGTAATAATGTTACCAGTAGTTACAATATGTTCTCGAGTATTCAGGAGGAGAGAGAGAATAGATATCCATTCAATTGGGATCGCTTGGCTGCCAGGAGTGAAGAAGAATTGAATTACAATATATTCCGAGTCATTCACTGATCTGTGAGTGTCTATCTATTGTTCAAAAGCATGAACAATAAGTGATTGAAAGAGAGAGAGAAACTAAATTACTGAATCTAGTCAACTTCAGAATTTGGTTTCACCCTGATTTATCATGTTCAACCATAAAGTGAACCATACAATCACAAATTGTGAGTGTGTATATATACGTGTGTGTGTGTGTGTGCTCATTAATACATATACTTAAGGCCATTTGAGCTAATGTGCAAGTTCTCCAGAACGATGTTAATAAACACTTTGAGAGAGAAAAAGAGGGAGAGAGAGAGTATGAGAAAATTTTTTCGGCCAACTCGGTCCAGTGAAAAAGGTAATCGGTGGTGGAAGAGAGAGAGAGAAGGAGAAAAAAAGGTCCCACAGAGTCAAGGTGAAAGTTTGGGCCACTAAGTGTATGTGTAGTCTATGTAAAAAGAAATAATCGGTAAACATTTCACACACAGACACACATAGTCTAGTAGTAAAGGAATAAGATGATGTGTGTGGTTACTTTCACCCAAGATTTGCTCTTTCTCTCACAGCTAATATATTCACAAGTTGTCAGCAATCAGCTCCTAATTAAAATGTATGAATTTCAATCTTTCCTTTTTTTGCCCCCGTCTTACCATAAAATAGCTCCAATCAAAGTGGCCAGCATCAGTGGTCCTCTTTTTTTCTCTCTCTCTCTTCTTTTGCTCTCCGTTTGAGAAACAGAAGAGGCCCAAAAAATTGCCATCCCAAAGGAAGAGAGAAAGAAAGAGAAGAGGAACGTCAATGACTTTTCAACTGGTTTTTTTTCTTCTCTCTCTTTTTCGGCATCTCTCAAGATGGCCCACATTTTCTCACACATACACACACCGTTCATTTTTGGCTCTCTTGATCTTCTCTCTCTCTCTCTCTCTCTCTCTCTCTCTCTCTCTCTCTCTCTCTCTCTCTCTCTCTCTCTTTCACTTGCTCATCTTGACTCCCTCTTCTGCCCAAATATTCCATCTCTCTCTCGTCAAAAATGAACTCGTTCTCCTTGATGTACATCAAGTCTTCAGTGGCCCAATAATGATGTTAGGTAAGATGCTTTTTCGGGCTTTTTCTTCTCTTTGATCAATGAGAGAGAGTGGAAATAAGATCACCTCAAATGGAGAGAGAGAGAGAAATATGGCCATAGAAAGAGGGAGAGAAAGGTTATGATGTATTCATGATGAAGATGGAAAGTGAGGGTAGAGAGAGAGAGGAAAACTGATTTACTTGAAAATTTTTCATCATCATTGGAGGAAAATTTTTTTCAGTTAGAGTGAGTTTACATCTAAAAAAGTAGATACAAAAACGAAGGCACACACAGCAAACTGCCACACGTCAATCAGTCCACCCACTAGCGGGGTGTTCAATTTTTTGTGGTTAATATTCCCAATTAATTATGTAGTTAATTAGAGGTGAATTAGTGATCAATTAGTGAATTATTATCGTGAGGATCGTCTCTTGAATAGTGTCCAATCCATATTACACCAGAACAAAGTGTTTATTGGTAAATAAACAGTAAAGCGGGTGCAAGTGGCATATCGCCAGTAACATACTCAATCCACATCGTGAACTGCCACCCGATACTTCCACCAAACCCACATTCACATCTTCTTAGAGTATGGAGCCCGTGAAAAGTCCCGAAATATCAAATGATAATAGCAATAATAAAGTGGAGCCAAACTCCAATGAACGTAACATCAACACCAACAACATTGTGGTAGCCATATTAAATTGCTTCAATCGTAGAAACAGCTGTCTGGAAGCTATCACAAAGCTACAGAAATCGAATAAGAGATGGGTGTTGGGACTAAACGAACACAACATGAAAACAATAGGTGAAGACATAATATGTACAGGTGCTTTGATTCATGGTGGAGAGGATGGCAATAGAGCAGCTATAATTACATCGGACGCTGATTGGGACCGGATAGAAAATGGTATTATTGGGGAATCGGTTTCAATAAGAGCCAAAAGGTATGGACGGGATCTTATCTTCACGTGTGTCTATATCTCACCATCAAAAAAGATTGAGGAGTTCAGGGAATGCATCAATAGTATGCATGAATTCGTAAGGAAGCACCGCGCCAGTCAACACATATTGCTCGGGGATGTCAACGCTCGACACCCAAAATGGGGCGGCAAAGAATCTTGCCACAAAGGTGAAGCCCTCAATCGAAGTCTAGTGCACAACAAATTCGAGAGTCTGATTGACCATTCTGAAATGACATGGACAAGAAAATGTCCTGTCAATGGTTCGGTATCATGGATTGACATCCTTGTTGGAAACAATAAAATCAGAAAATTCTGCAATGCTTCGTCAGTGGAGGTAATCAAATCCTCGGACCATAGAATGCTGAAAACAACGATCAGACTCCCAAATCAGAGAGTCCAAACCTTCGACACCAGTAAAATGATCGGAGCAATTAGAAGAATGGATTGGAAGTTCTTAGACAATGATATCAACTCTCATGAAGAAGCTGATGAAATCTTTCGGAAAATCATGAATAATATGAATGAAGCTCATCAGAATGGAAAGGTATGGAGAGCATTTCCGAGGAAAATTCACAATTGCCCTGACCTGATCAGACAACGAAGATCAATATTTCGAAAAATAGAGAAGATTAAAAGAGCAAGCCGCAAGAACCCTGAAGCTGTTCCCAAGGTACTTACGGAGAACAAAATTGAGATGCTCACCAAGGCCGCCACAGCTCTCACTAACAAAATCAATAGTGAAGGTAAAGCCAATCTCAGGAAGAAGGTCGAAGCCATGAGAAAGAAGAGAGGTGAATGGTGGATAGCCAAGCAAATCCTTGGCAAAAGTTTCAGGACCCCAGCCGAGGTTAATGGAATCTCTCACAAACTTAGTGACCTAGAGATAAGCGAACAAGAATTAACAAAGAACTTCACCAATGAAAGAGTAAGCTGCAGAAAAGAGAGGAAAGTAAAGATCTTGAACCTCAAACAACTCAAGGATAGCGAGTGGAAGAAAGTCATGAACAAGATCAAAAAGAAACCATGCATGTTCGATGAGGGATTGAATTGTAGAACATTAGTACATGTGATCAACAGTACTCACAAAGCTTTACCCAACTTGATAATAAGATGCTTAAATAAGAACATCATACCAGACGCCATCAAAGAAGCTCGTATCAAACTAATCCCAAAGAGCACACCTGGGAAATTTAGGCCATTAAGTATAATAAACCCACTCTTCAGGTTGTTCGACGCAGTAATATATGAGATCATCAAGAGGGAAATCAACTTCAGCAACCTGAAACGACAATACGGCTTCAAAGCGAATTGCAGCACACTTGACGTACATTTATCACTCAGAAGAAAATTGGATATAATTAAGAGCACAGACCCAGATGGCAGATACATACTAATTTCATTAGATATGTCGAGCGCTTTCGATAATATAAGCTTCGACGCGATTGTTGGCGGGCTGATGCAGCTGGGGGCGTCAAAAGACTTACAAAGCATTATTCTTGAATTCCTAACGAATCGAGCTTCGTTTTACACAAAGAGGGGCATCAAATTCTGGCATACTCATCTTTATGGCACTGGCCAGGGACTCATTTGCAGCCCAGCTTTTTTCGCCATCGGTCTGAATCTGATCTCATTCTTGGATGATGAGAAGAACTTCTCAATGTACTTCTTTGCCGACGACATCAATATCGTGCTGAGAGCGAATGATAAAGCTCCATGGTGGGATAAAGGCAAAGAACGCATCGAAAAGCTAAGAAAGTTACTAGGGATGATCAATCTGTCCATCAACCCATCAAAATCACAAGTAATGATCTTCTACTCGAAGAAAAAAGGGAATACATGGCCAATCGGAATGAGATACATTGATATCGGCGAGTCGACAATTGAAATCGGCAAGAGTAACAAAGTTCTAGGAATCAACCTGAGAACCAGCTTAAGAAGAACAGAAGACAACAAATTCGAATCAACGCCTGGAACCAGCAACGATCTAGCGGATAAGTTAAATTTAATGAAAGCAGAATTGTCGAGACATAGCGCCAGGCTCCAAATACTCAAGTTGAGCGATTGTAGGATGGTTCTGAGGTCGATATTACTGGGTATAGCACAGTACTATGGAGCTGGCGAGATGATATGGAATCGGTGGCCTAATTTCGAAAATATCTGCACAGAAGCGAGCAGAGTCATTGGAGACATAGTAGTCGAGAGCCTGGACATCAAAACTTGCACAAGCAGAATGCTTGCATACAGACTAATCGAACCAAGGAACCTCGCCCTCATTATCAGCGAGAATCTCGAGAGACATTGCTGCAACAGCAAAGTAGAGATGTCAGAAATAACAGAGCTCGAATTAGAGGGACCAGTAGTAGACCCATATGGTATGAAAATTGTCGATAATATCACGAAGAAGCACAAGAACGATATGCCCACATTCCTTGGCAAAAGAAGTGTTCAAGAAACCGAATATTATGCCTATTGGCAGAAAAGGAAAGGATGGGACTTATGGATAGAGGTCTGCCGTATATGCGACGAGACAGTCGCCCGAAGAGAAATATATAATTATTGGAGTCCAAACGGAGCCTATCTCGACGCTGTGAGCCACTCTTTAGCGGCCTTTCTAAAAACAGAAGTCCTTTCAGAACGCAAGGAATTAGTTATAGCCGCTGACCCCAATCTACAACTACGCATCATGCAACCGAAAATGACCAGCAATCTGAGCGCAATCATCTCGAATTATGAAAGGTGCTTCTTTGTTAAAACAATTGAAGGTACGGCGAGCATTACCGCATCAGATAAGCGGACAATCCCACGTTGGGTTCCAAGAAGAACGAATATTTATTGGAAACTCAGACATGTGATTAACAATGATGAGGAAAGCGAAGTTGTTGGCAATTTATGCCTTAAGTATTTACTACGATCGAACTTCAGGGCCATCAATTGGAGATACATGCGAAGAGGCGATATCTATGGCCTTTGCATTTTAGCTGGCGCTTGGAGGACAGAAAGAGGTGGCACCATATGCAAAGAATGCCACAAGGACGTCGACACTCTGGGCATGATCATAGGCACATGCGAACACATTGTAGCTGTCACATACAAGAAGAAAAGTATCACTGAAGACACAATCATTTGTATGTTTCAGTCTCTGAGTAGAATAAGAACTATTTCTCAACACGTGCGTCGTTGTATAGTTGAAAAGTGTACCACCACTCTCATCAATGTCGAGTCATCTTGCTGAAGTCATTGGGGGATTAAGCACGCTTATTAGCAACATCCTAAAATTCACCCCGCCACAGCCAACCATCGCCAGTGTTAACACCATTGATCTCGCCAATCATCATGTCACCCTCTCACCTAAACGAGATAGAAGATCACGCTCTGCAGAGCGTAGATCAAACTATCACAGATTGGAAAACGATGGTTGGCAGTCAAGATCAGATGACCATGGACGCCGAAGAAGTTACGGGTATGCTGAAAGGTACGGTAGTGATGATCGTGGACGATCAGGTAGATATTCCGGATCCAGTGATCGAAGAGCAGGTGATTATGGAGCTTCAACCTCCTACCACTCACGGGGACATCACTCATCAACACCAACAGGTAGAAGTGATCAACGGCGAGCTCTACTCGAGCGAAAACGATTCCTCCGCGATGAAGACCACTCAAGATCAAGGCAGCGAACTGTTATCAGCGATCGAGAGAATGAAAGAAGACATGTTCAGGGAGGTAGAAGAGAGGACAGATCCAGCAGTGATAGAAGATCGTTCGAAAGACCAAGAGGTGAGGTACAGAATCAAATACGGTCCGAAAGCAGGAATGTTGAGAGGGAAAGAGAACCGATCTCGCAAACCATACGTTCGCAAGAGCAAGCCTCTCTTCCCAGGAATGACTCGGGTAGGCGTGAAGAGACAAGAAGAGTCAGGGAACTTGAGCTGTTGGAAGTCGTCGAGAGTGAATCTGGTGAAATATTGGGTGAGAGAGGCGATGATAGAGGAGGATTGGGTAGAGCTCCCGGAGGACTTGGAACTGACGGAAGCAACATTCAAACAGACAACAATGCGCCCGCCGTCGGCTTTAACAGTACTCTCGATAATCAAACAACTTCTGGATCGGAAGCGATTGTGGATGACCCAAGAATTGATGAAGTACATAGTGCAATACGAACTATGTCTTCAGAAAGGGATATATTGGTGCCCATTTTGCCGGTGTTACAAGTCCCAAACCAGCGAGTTCAGCCGACATCTGAGAGAAGATCATCTGGCGGCTCCATGGTGGTGCCCATGCAACACATCGTCGGAGTCGAAGGAAGGTCTGATGACTCACCAATGCAAGAAGATCAGCCTCGAAGAAGTGGAAATTCCAGCCATCCTCGAGCCGGAGATGGAATCATTAATCATGCGCCCAACAACAAGCCGCTACCTCAAGTGAATCCGGGGCCATCAAACAGGGATAATAGGACTGATGTGGAAATGGATAGCTCGACGGAAGAGGAGAACAATTTGGAATCGGGTGAGGATACGATTGGAAACAAAAAATCGATTGGTAAGAAGCGGAAAATAATCAAAACACTAGACACACGCAAGAGCCTGCCGAAAAAACCTAAAAAGTAATTCTGGATACTGCCTTTCTGTTCACATGTAGAATGATAACCGATTTTATGTAGAATAATTTCTCTCTCTCTAACCCCGCTCATTAGCTACCGGGCAACCGGGAGTTCTTTAGAGACAGGAGAACGCTTTTCTGTAAGTAAGGTCCACTCTTTGGAACTCGCTATCGAGCACCACTTTTAACTATCTCTCACCTAATTGTATACTCCTTTTCACTGATTCTTAATCATTATAAAAAGCGACCAGTTCACTAGTCCACCCACCAGCCGAATCGGATATCTTAATCATTGCTCATCTCTCTCTTGCTTTTACCTATCCAAAATGAAAAGAGGGAGAAAGAGAAAAATTTTCACTCTTTTTACCATCATTTTGTAACCTGGATGAAGTGAAAATCATCTGGCAAGTTGAAATGAAATTTTTCATCTTCTCTCTCTCTCTCTCTCTCTCTCTCTCTCTCCACACTCAGCCTTCCTTCATCTTCATGATATCATTTTTTTCTCTCTCCCTCTCTCACTCATCTTGTAAATGTTACATCAGAGAACGAGAAAAGCTGAACGTAGAAAGAGAGAGAAGATACATCTGAATTACATTTTTTCTGTCCATTCACAGCCTCCAGGGCAACATGCAGAGCCCACTCATCCATTCAACTTCTATTCTATGTGATTGCATACAATTCCCGTTACATGTCGGCCCCATAGACAAGGGTGTCAGTTGTTGAATATAGCGAAAAAAAGAAGAGAGTATTTTGCTGTTAGATGCTTCCAGATCACATCAGATCATCCTTTGGCTTACCTTTCGTTTCCCGATTGCTGTTTCACTTCTCTCTCTCTCCCTCTTCTCTTCCAATCTGAAAGTAACCCTTTGGGCCGATATCAACCTCTAGATCAGAATGTCCTCTCAATTATCGTCAAAAAAAAGTTAAAGGATAATGAGATTTTTGTTAATTGAGCTTCCTTAATGGATGCACATAAGAAGATGTAGATTCTGATGATGATGCAGGGAGAAAGATGATGTTGGCTCTCTCTCTCTCTCTCTCTCGCTTTTCACCCCCTCTTCGGCCTGATAAACAAACGCATGATGTCCCGAGGGCTAAGTCCTCTCGTTCACCCTCTCTTGATGAGAGGAGGAAAAAACATTCAAATGAAGGGTTAAGAGATAAGGACAAATAGATGAGGAGAGAGACTAGTAGTAATTCTGGTGGTGTAAGATGAGTCAAGAGAGTGAAAGAGAGAGAGAGAGATGATAGAAAGATGAGAGAAAGAAGAAAAATAAGAGAGAAAAATAAAAATAAGCCATCATCCTTGGTCGTGAGTATTACATGACTTTATGCTCATATTCTTGTTGAGTCTCGCTTCTCAATCTTACATTTCATATTCTTATTCTTATTCTTCTTCCGGGATCAACAAGAGAGAGAGAGAGAGAGAGAGAGAGAGAGAACACAAATTCGAAAAGATCTAAGAAACATTCAAGCGAAAGAATGATGAATAAAAAGAAAGAATTTCAAATGGATTCAAGGCTTTGATATGTAGTGTATGTGTGTGTGTATTGAGTAGAAAGATGAACACATACACAAAATTTGGGTGAACATTATTGAAAATGCGTGAGATCATGAACGCTCATTGATAGCTCGTGATGGAAAGATTGGTGAATCTTCAATTCAGGGGAACAAGAAAAAAGAGAAAATTTTCTCCAACATCACATACATGTACATGTACGTAACGTATATACTGGATATGAATGCGGATAAAAATTTGATTGCTTTGAACCAATCTTTTTTCTTTCCATCTTTTTTTTCTCTCTCTCTCTCATCTTATCCTGTTATCGTTCAAGCTACATGGTAACATGAGATCCCCAGTAAAAATATATATATATGTGATTCCATGGATTCATTCGATTTCGATAGTGAAGAATTCTCTTTCTATTTTTCATGGGCTCAGCTTCTCTCTCTCTCTCAGAGGTGATCCATCGATTTTGAGTTCCGATAAGGTGCACCATGGATGGATGGATGGATGGCCAAAGTTTAGCGTTCAAAAATTGGTGGCCCTTCTTCTTTTATCGACAGATAGAAAGATATATATATATATATATTCCCATAGCCTATCCCCTCTGGTAAATTGTGGCCTGGAAAACATGTTCCCAAACATGATGCTTCCACCACCAAATCAACTTGGTAGATAGATTGAGAGAGAGAGAGAAAGAATCAGAATTCTTTTCATGTTCATCGACAGAAATGAAAGAAAAAGAGAGGAGAATTTTAGATCAAGAATGGTAGATAATGAAATGAACGAAGAAAGAGAGAGAGGATAGATGGATTGACTATATCTCATGAGTCTTCCATGTGTATGTGTGTATAGTTCAGACATTCTGGAGGCCATGAACATTACTCATTTCGATATCTGGAGTAGGTAATCAAATGGTATGGTAGCATCAGCAGCAAGAGGAAATGAGTGAGTCAAAAGACAGTGATCAGACGATTAATCTTGTTCAATTTGCTATGTAACGACTACAGTAGTAGTACTAGTGAGTTGGTGGATCTGATTTTCCGAGTTTTCAAGCCTCCAATACAAGCCCATCATAGGCAGCTCTCTCTCTCTCTCTCTCTTTCTCCTCATCTTGCCGATCCTCAGGATGCTGCCGATGCTACATGGTATACAGCATGTTCATTAGGCATGTTATCCAATGGAAAGTGATAGAAGAGGAACTGATGAACGAATTGTAACGAAACGAATTATATGATCAGGAGAGCGAAGCGAAAAAGTAGAGCAAGTGATGAAAGAGAGGAAGAGAGAGAGAGAGAGAGAATGAGTGTGTGTGTATAATTTTGTTGTTTTCATGATTACAATGTTGATTATTGAGTGTGTGTATCACCATTTTGCCGACTAAGATGATGATCATGATGATCTGATATTATTTGAATCTTCTTCCTTTCTCATGAATCCTTTTTTGCCATCCCATTGACGATGAGGTAAGATAATGCGAGTGGGAGAGAGAGAGAAAGAAAGAAAGAAAGAAAGAAAGAAAGAAAGAGAGAGAGTAAAAGGGCGCTCAACAACAGCATCATGAGATGATCAAATGATGTTCTGCCCTAATGTATGCAAAAGAGTAAGAATCGTTTGGAATAGAAAAAGAAGGCTAAACAATGCAAATCTTAAACATTGGCTGGGAGGAAGGGAGAGAAAGAGTATGATTAAAAACATCAAGAAGCATCATCTTGTGTGTGTAGCTGGATGATGAATACTCTTCTACTTCTTTTTCTTCTCCTACCTTCACATCACTTATTTTCTCTCTCTCTCTCTCTCTTTCTCTTTCTTTCATCCACAGGATGTTTCACTCTTCGCTTTTCCGGCTGCTTCTTGTGATGTTTCCATGGGATGCTGAGGTGATACGCTTGGATAAGAATAGGTTTGTCAGTGGATGAACATTCCAAGTGGATGGGAGAGACACACACGAGAAGAGACTGATGGAAAAAGTGAACAAGAAGAGAAAAAACGATTCCATCATCGATGAAGAGAGAGAGAGAGACTTAAAGATGCGGCTCAATCACTGACATCTCTAATCAAGATTGAATCTAAATGAGTAACTTTTACTCACCAAAAATCTTCTTGATGTGAGCTTTCTTTCTCTTTCTTTCTCTTTTCCTCATCTATCCATCTATCCAGCCCACTCATTTCAAGGATGCTGCTTAGCTATTCTTTTTTATTTCTTTTCCTTTTTCTAATCTGGTTACGTTTATTCTTACTCTTTTTGCTCTCTTACTCTTATTCTTTTTCCTCTCTCTCCATCTTCCAGCCAAATGCTTTCCGAAGATCACTTTTTGATTTTCAGCATTTTTGCAATAACTTTATTCACCTATCTCACATTCATTTCCACCAGAATGCTCAATCTCTTTCCCTTGATCACCATGAATATCAATTAAAAGACCACGAAATGGAGAGTGAAAATTCGATGGGTAGAGCTGTTGATGAGCAGGCGATACTGAAGCCTCTTATGCGTTTTTTTTCTTCTTCTTCCTCCTCTCTTGTATGCTGATGATGATACTGATGTGGATGTAAATTCTCTCGAGATGAGAGAGAGTGAAAAAAAGGAGAGCAAGTGAAGCGCAAGTTTAAGCCACGAGCGATACATATAAGTGAGTAAGTGAAGATCATTTGAAGAAAAAAAACTTGCCTTCTTACCAAAATATATATCAAGTGAAAGAGAGAGAGAGAGAGAGAGAGAGAGAGAGAGAGAGAGAGAGAAAAGAGATGATGAAAACTCAAAAATGAGAGATCAACATGAGATTATCAATCTTTACAAAGTATTTACATTCTATTTAAGAAGGCATAGCAATTTAGGGATTCACTTTGATTTTCTCTCTCTCTCTCTCTTTCATCATGAACTATTTTTCCAGTTCCCCAAGATGATACGCGCCAACTACATTCCACAGTATGCTCAGGTAACTATTCCATGGGAGCCTAGATCACTTATACATACATACGATGATGATCGATAAAGCAGAAAAATCGATTAGCCATTTAAACAGTCCAATCTGATTACAAGAGAGTGAGAGAGAGAAAAAGAAGGATGCAGACAGAAGATGAGGAGGAAGATCTAATGCCTTGGGGTTGATGGAAAGAGAGAGAGAAAGAGGCTATGTGATGTTAATAACAATCGATGAACTTGGAGTTCATCTGCATAGCATTCTCTATCCATCTTATTCTCTCTTAGGCATACATCCTCCATCTTAGACCCGACTAACGCCTAATGTATTTGACTTTTGACTTGTCTGACCGAAAGATTATCTCTCCCTCTAATGGAAGAAGAATCGCTAACACACAATTGTTGTCCTAGCTTGGAGGGTAAAATTTTCCTTAATGTCGGCCCGGATTCAACGGATTAACATGCACACACACATGTACCCGGCTAATGTAATGTAGTGTGTTCCCTCTTAAAATATTTACGAATCTTGGACATCACAGGAAGCTGTGAGGAAATGCATTTCGGCGGCATCGGCCTACATCAGCATCCAGAGGAAAAGAGAGAGTAATTATCCTTTACCATACAATTCTTATGGATTGTCAAGGTTGATGGTACATATATTTTTCCGAGTGAAAGTGCTTGCCGATATTTGGGCTTACCTAAAGCCCGGTAGCTTTGAACCCCACTATTAAGCATTCAGTACCCACAAGGATCTTGGCCAATATTTTAGGGCCATTATTGAGTAAGTTCGGCATAAGGGAGAGAGAGAGCACTTGCTCTTCATCTTTTTTTTCGGCTAGCCGGCCATGGCTCCACCGGCCTGAGGCATCCTGATCGAACAACTTTGCCCGTAATCCGGTCCACAATCTTCTTGACGATCAAGTCTCTCTCTCTCTCTTCCTTTGATGCTGATTGCTCTTTTCATTTGACCAAAAGAATTTCGGATAAAAGAGAGAGAGAGAGAGAGAAAGAGAAAGAAGGTCCTCTTCTCCTTGCTTGATGCTCTCATCGCTTCTGTAACCGGCTTTCTTCTCTTTCAGTAAAGTATAATCAAGGGTCCACTTTTTTGTATCACCTTTTGAATTCTTTTCTCTCTCTCTCTCTCTCTCTCTCTCTCTCTCTCTCTCTCTCTCTCTCTTCCGAGGAACTCACTCGAGGATCTTGATGAGAGGAAGAAAATTAGATTTTCATGACTCTTGATTTCAATTTGCTACAATTATCCGATATTTTGGCCAGAAAAAAAAGTTGTAAGAGAGAGAGAGGAATAAAAAGAGGATGCACTTCACTTCAACATTCATGTCCACCATGTGTATATCATCAAAAATCTTTCTTCCTTTTCATTCATCAACTTATGTGATCATCATCTCTCTCTCTCGATTCGATGGTCAACGGATCTGATGCACATGTATACCTTGCTTGCTTGCGTGTGTATGCGTATGTGTTTGTATGTAATGGTCAAAGAAAAAGTGGCCTGAAAAAAAGATTGGCGCTGTGTATGTGTATGTGTGAGAGAAAAGAGAGAGAGAATGTAAGTTGTGTGTTAAAGTGAAACCGTGTGAATCCGAGCTCAAATCACATACACATACACATATACAGCGGAATTGAATCACATGAACGTATAAGTACATGTAACGACAATTATTCATCTGATACAAAGTGAACAACTTTCACTTTCTTCCTCTCTTTTCTCGCTCTTTTTCTATTCCATCGACATTTTTTCCCATCGTTTTTGCCTCTTCTTCTCCTTCTTTTATTCATTCCTTTTTTCCACTTTTCAAACACCATATACACATATGCATATGCTCATGTAAACGCAGTCTATAAAAATTGACTTTGCACTTGTTACTCGTTGTGAAAGAGAAGAGAAAGAATCTTCAACTTTTGGCCTTTTTTTCATTCATCATCAATAATATTATTTTCGTAGACAGAGGCAATGATAGCAGTAGTTGCAGCATCTTTGATGGCCACAATGGATGGATGGATGAGAAAGAGAGGAAAAGAGGAAGAGAGGAAGAGAGAGAAAATATTGAAGCAATAATGTAAAGATGCAAGAAGCATCACTCTTAAACATATAAGTTTGGGGTAAGATCCGTTAAAAGGGAAAGAGATGGAGAAAAGTAAACTGTGAAGAGGGCCAAAAATGACATAGATTGGTGAGAAAGTTACTGACATGATGATATTTGACATTCTTCCTCTCTTCGCTCTCTTTCTCACTCTCTCTTTCCTCTTCTCTTTCTTTCCCTCTGCCAAATCAAATTAACGGCTACTTATGAATGAAACAAGATGGATACACATACACATAAACACATAGCAATGGCAGTGAGATGAATGATTGAAAGTAGAAATTTTCTTCTTCTATCATTTTTGATGTTTTGTAACAGTTTTCACTTTCTCATCTTCCTTTCTCTCTCTCTATCTCTCTCTTCTTACAAACCGATAGAATGTTTTTACCTTTACTTTCTCTTTATCTTCTTTCATTCATAAAATTAAATAGCAAAATACACTCACAACACAAACACACCCGAATTTCTTTGGTTTCCATTTTATTTTATTTTCTATCTTTATACATTTATACTATCTATCGTATATTCTTTATACCGATCCCAAACTTTCTCTCTCTCTCTCTCTCTCTCTCTCTCTCTCTCTCTCTCTCTCTCTCTCTCTCTCTCTCTTTCTCTCTTTCTCTCTCTTCGAACCAAAAAAGAGAAGATCTGAAGGATGTTTTCGTTTTGAATCCTCTCCTTTTTCTTTCTTTTCCATCTTCCTTCACAAACACACAGCATCCGTACACACACATATACACACCACTCCTAAACACTAAAACTGCTCAACTTTTCATTCATCTCTTTCTTTCTCTCTCTCTCTCTCTCCATCAGAATCATCCACATCAGCCTTTCACTTATCATCATTTTCAGGCGCTTTGTTCTCATTTTTATTTTCTGCCTCATTTGCCTTTCTTCCCTTCACTTTCTCTCTCTCTCAAACACACACACACATATACTCAAATATTTGGCCTTGTTCTACCATTTTCCACCCACCGCCACCCTCCTTCTCTCTCTCTCTCTCTCATCTTTAGATACCTCTTGTTTTGGCCATATTTTCACCATACATGTATACATCGTTCTGTACGTTAGTCTAATGATTTTCATCATCATTTGACAGCATCTCTCTCTCTCTC
>QZCP01000378.1:0-12167 GCA_003956705.1 Brevipalpus yothersi
CATGATAAAAAAATAAGAAGATGGAGAGAGAGAAAGAAAGAAAAAATGTCTACAAAGTTCGTGTGTATCTGAACGTGTGTGTGTATGTGTGTGTGTAAAAGTGTTCAAAAGATCAAGAGTTCGTCACAACGTTAAAGGTTCGCGTGTGTAGATGAAAATTTTTCAGCGGATAGAAGAAGAAAAAAGTATCAAGTCAAAATGTAAGATTTTCCAATAGTTAACTGAGTTGATTTTCGAGTTTGTCTCGATTCTTTTTCGTTAATGTCATCAAGTTGATTAATGAATATGATGCGAAAGTGAATAAGAGAGAGAGAAAGAAAGAAAGAAGATTTAAGATCACATGGATAAGATTACACAGTAACTACTGTACCTACATAACTACTGTCGATCATCATCTTGATGCACTCCAAAATCAAGAATTTGCATCTCAGCTGATTCAAATGGCACGCTTGCTTGATTGTTATCATCATCAGAATAATGTATGCTGAGAATTTTATCGGAATTTTTTTCTTCATCTCTCCCAGTTTATTGGGTTCCTCTGGACAAACGTTGAATGCTGATCAGTGTGTTGATAGATTTTATGAAAAAAGTGGGAATCAAAAAGTAAGATCGATTGGTGTGTGAGTACAGTAATGTATAAGATTACAGATGTAGATAAGAGGTTCAGTTTATTCCAAGATTCAATCAAGATTATCAGCCAATATTTCTCCTAGAGAATACTGATGATATACTTATAATCATCAAAATCGCGGTTGTTACATAGTATTTTTGGTAAAATTATTATTAAAATCACAAAAAATGAGAATAGCTTAGAATAAGAGGCTAACCAAGGAAAACCTTATAGTTGATGGCGAGCGTAAACATTTTTACATTTCATAAGCATCATAAGTACAGGTATGGTAGGTTACTGTTGCCGGTATTATTAAACTTTTTTTAGAAGAATCAGTATTTTTCAAACGATACAGGACAGAATTAGAACAACCCTTTTACATCATAAAAAATCGACTAGTCATTTGATAGAAAAAATTTTTCAAAATAATTGAATTTGAAGAGTGCTCTCTCTCTCTCTCTCTCTCTCTCTCTCTCTCTCTCTCTCTCTCTCTCTCTCTCTAATTATTTCCGATCACACATTCTGAAATTGGATTGATCAAGATTGCAACACACATGTATATAGATAAACAACTATTTTGCTATCAACTGGTGAATATTCAGTGGAATCATGAACAAATCATCTCACCATTCCAGGACGATAATCATGGTGTATGAATGAAATAATCTGAATAACCAAGAGTTTTTCTTCAGTCCATTTCCGGGCAAAAAGTGAGACAAACAATCAATCATTAGCTTGAGTAAAAATATATTATTAGCAATAACAATAATGATCGGTGAAGCTGAAATAAAGTGTGTGTATGTGTGTGTTTTGTATGTAGAAAGCAATTCGTTTGGTAGCAGTAACAGTAAAAATGAGAGAGAGAGAAAGTTGTTGTTGAGAAAAAATTTTTCCAAAAATTCAGCCAAGCGATTCTCACACCATTCATTCATTGATCCGAATTCAGTATACAGCAAGGTTAATCTTTGATTTTGTTCCTTTGATTCTTGATAAGAGGGATCCAAACATATAAACACTGAAGCATCGAGGATTACTCAGATGGTCAGGCAACTGGACATGGAATCTAGCTGGCAAATCTTGCTTCAAATATTCTTTTCTTCAATTGAAATCAATTTGCAATGTATCAACAGGAGGCTTTATATGCACTGAATGAACAAAAAATTTGCTAACCAACGAAGGAAAATCCTCTATAATGGAGCTTAATATACAGTTTTATACTTTCAACTCTTTGTGAAAAGCCTGAAGAATAAATGATCAATATGATGAAAAAAATATGCATATGAACGGATAAGATAATTGTTGTTGCTGATCACTTTTGAAGTGGATTGAATTAAGACAGTTCAATTACGATGCAGTATACTTGGTTGTCACTGTTGCACTATGCTGATGACTCTTGAATTTATCTCCTACACATGTTCCACAGAATAGAATGTATAGAGCACGACGAAATTTTCGACTCACAAGAAAGTGTATAATAGGATTCATTCCAGAATTGAGTATTCCCAACCAAATGGCTAGATGATGAGCTCGAGCAAAATTTTCCTGACACTCTGAACACAGTATAACGATCGGAGATATAACGAAAAAAGGTGCCCAAGTGATCACAAAAACGGCCATAATCAAGCCCAACGTAAACGAGAGCTTATTGTGATGTATTAAAGCAGTCAATTTAGCACTTTCATCTCTATTCCGCTGAATATCTCGATCATCCGGACGATTATTCACTTTGGACGATAATCGTTGACGTCTTCGTTGCTCTTGGGCAGTCAAACTTTCAAGTGCAAGCTTGTACACACGATAGCTCATCACACTCATCATAATCAGTGGAATATAGAAGGCAAATATGAATGTGATCAGAAAAATTTCATCTCCATGCAAAAAATCACATATGTGAAAAGTTTCCGGATCATAATCAGCGTACGAATGGGAACACAGAAAATCAACTACAACCGGAATCTCGACCAACACAAAGGTAACAACCCAAATGATGAGAATATTGAGATTAATTTTTCGAGCTGTCAGCTCACGAGAATATCTTATCGGATGTCGAATGGCCAGATAACGGTCCATCGAGATGACGGTCAAATTAAATATGGACGAAATGAATGAGGCTTCCTGGAGTCGAAGGAGTAGATCATATTTGGCCAAATTGAACATGTTCAGGGGAATCACAAAAAAGCCGATCATCGAATCGGACACAGCTAGTGATATTATGTATCGATTGGTAGACTTTGAGCCGAAACATTTGTACCGAAAAGCGGTGATGATCACTAAAAGATTGCCGATTATGATTTCAAAGCATACTGAGGCGGAAAAAAAGTCAAGCCAAAAATTACCAGCTTCATGGAAATGAGGATAAGCATCATGAGTGAAATTATCGAAAGATTCGAGAGATTCCTCGAAAGTATCAATCTCTTCTGGCTTCATTGTGTTGTGGATCACTTGGGGAGCAGCAAAGTATACAAGGTAAACGAAAAACGAAAATCACCCAAAATTTTGTAACATTAACAACAACATCTTTATCATCACCAACATAGGAGCCTCTGACTACTGATTTGCTGATCATCAAACATCTATTAGTACATATGATCTTTCATGGGACATGTTTTCCATCATCATGGTTATGATCATCATCACCATCCGTCTATTCAAAAGCGGAAATAGCCAATCTAATCCAATTGATGATTCTATTTGTCATCCAGCCACAGTATGAACTGATACAGTTTTCTTTCTTCCTTTCTCTCTTTCTTAAACTGATGTGTTTCCAATAGATTGATTCAATTAATCTTTACGATTTTTTTCTTACACAAGATAATCCTCGTGAAACTTCCAGACATCAAAAGATTCACTTATTCTTTTTACCTTTTCTTCTAGCATCATTAATGATCAGCCAAGATGCTGTACAGAACATTCTTTGTTCATCGCCATAAATAAACACCAAGAGAGTCGAGATGAAAGAGAAAGAAAGAAAGAAAGAAGAGAGAGAGAGAGAGAGAGAGAGAGAGAGAGAGAGAGAGAGAGAGAGAGAGAAAGAAAGAAAGAAAGAGAGAGAGAGAGAGAGAGAGAGAAAAAGACAGTATCCATGAGAACTTATCGGGTTAATTGATGTTTGTGTGTTGATGTTCATATTCGTGATCAGACTTTATTTTGTGTGAATTAATCATAATGGATGCTGGTAGACGTGTGGATGAAGATAAGCTCTAAGTTTTTGAAAGAAAATGAGCATCGAATTGTCTTAAGTGTAACTGACAAAATGATTAGACGAAAAGTTGTACAGTGTTTTTGTTTACAACTGATGGATAAAAAATTGAGGAAAAATTTGGTAAATTCAGAAAATTAAGCTGATAATCTTCACCCTCTTGGAATGCTGTCTAAGTACATTTTTGTCTGTTCCAAAAATAACAGGCCAAATGAATCCATGGATTCAACTGGTAAACATTTGTTTTAGCTTAGACTGAAAGATTCGAGGGAAAGCGAAGGGAATATATTAAACTTACTGATGACAATAAAAAAAGTGGCAAATAATCAAAGTAATCTGAATTTTAACTACAGAAAATTACATCAAATTAGGATCAAATTTTGTGGAACTTACAGTACCAGACTTTGAATCAATATACTCTAGTCTCATTGATCCATCAGCACTCTGATCGAAAGAGAGTATAAAAGTTGGAAGCCAATCATTTTTACCTGAAAAAATTAACTTTTTCGCGTATCGATAAGATGGCAATTTATGCCAATCAGCGGTTACATTAGCAATCCAATTAGAATTGGTAGCATTCATCATCTCATAGCCTTGGTGTTCACCATTAACGAATAATTGTAGCAAATCAGTGTTGATACTTGGCCAAATAGCTGATTTGAGATCAATACCGATCCAAGTATGTGAAAAAATTTCATTATTTTCACCTTCCTTCAATGAATTATTGATAAAAGATGCAAATTGGATAGCTTCCGGTGGATTAGTGACCAAAGAATGCTCAAAATTCATTGATGACAAATTTGACGGTGAAATATTGAAACTAGCTTTATATTCACCGGAAACACTCTGATTAACACTGAACGATGTGTTGGTTACAAAATTCATCAAAGATGGACATGATATGATTCCTCGCAAATATTCACATGATGGTGGCTGCTGTGATGGCTGTGATGTTACATCAACTTTCGATTCAGACATGACAACTGTTGAATTAACCTCAAATCCAATTGATCCATTTGATTTCAGTGTGGCTTCACATCGAATTGAGCCATCAGCTTCTGGTGTCAATACAGCTTGACCATGAACTGACCAAGGTGTGGGACGATGAGCTGATATAAGAGCTTCAAAAGTGTTCTGATCAAGGCGAGCAAAATGATAATTACTGAACAATCCTAACGGTTCAATCTTCAATTTTCCATAGTAAACATTCCAATCTTCAGCCAAACTGAATGAGATCAATTTACGCTTTCTTGCATAGCTTGAATCAAGATGGCACATTAAAATGAGAAATAAGATGATTGATAAATTCATTTTGGTTTCAAACTTTGGGTGAAAAATTGACTTTGGAAACTGAACACACACAAAAACTGGCAAAAAATGATGTAAAAACAACTGGTTCACGAGATCATCAACACCACTGACGTATGGATCGCTAAGGCAATATATCATCATCTTAGCATCCATCTTTCGGATGCTCAAAAGCAATCAAGTCGACTTTAGATAAGACATCGAGTCAAATCTTTTTTTCTTTCTTTCTCTCTCTCATATTTACACTGTACTTTGTTCTCCACATTGACGCACATATTCTAAGAATAAGTTGAATATCAGCGGATATCGAAAATTGAATGGTTGCAAATCGTACATCAACACCATATCGATAACGATAAATGTGGCCAATCTTTGGCTGTGATCTGTTGGGCTTAGATCATTTTGGAACTTGAATGAATTTTAGGATTAAACAAAAAGCGATAGAATCGTCATTCATTGAGAAAATGAGTTTTTTCATGGATTTAAATTTGGAAAATCTGAAGTGAAGATACATGAAATCGAATTGAAATAGTGCACATTGTAACGAGCTGATATGATGGACGATGAAATTGAAGAGAGAAAGGAATCCTTTTTCAAATATTTCCAGAAAATTATCTTGAGAGGGATGTTTACATGAGAACTAGGTTTGTCTTGAATTTTCTTGATGAATCCAGTTGAGTTACCTGTTGGATCTGACACATGAGCTGAGCTATGATTTGAAGTTTTGATTTTTCTTGATTCTATGAGAGATGCATTCTTGGAACTGATTTAAATGAAGCATAACAAATCCTCTGGAAACACGGTCTCAAGTGTCCACTTGTATCACTTACATCATCGAAAATAGAGATGGAGAATAGTATTTAGATTTGAGAAAACTTTGGAACATCCTTCAAGTTTCGAAGCTTTTGAATCAATTTTTCTTCCATTCAACTGATAAGATTGAAATTCTGAACATAATTCTTCCAATATCGGGGCCTGGAATTCATTCCTTGAAATTCAGAAAAACATACACTCCAAATTGAACTAGAACTTGACTAACTGGTCAAAAATTGAACGATCCAGAGTCTTTTTAGCTGAAGAATTTCTTTACAACGATGCAAGGCGTAATATTAATGAACAGTCAAAACTAATTCACGGAGCGATTGAACAATTAGAGCGAAGCTATTCAAGATTATGTCTACCAATTTGAACATTTTGCGATGTTTATCTTTCCACAAGAGCTGTAGTACCGGTGAAATTCAATGTACGTGAATATCTTCGATATAGTAAGAATTGAATTAGAAAGATCAATCTGCACAGATTGCTGGTCAAATATTGGGCATTACCATGTGTCAAGGGCAAGATTTACCGAGTATTATTGCTCTTTATAAGAGAAATTCAATTGCAAATTTCAAATATCTCTCAACATGGCCACTCAATTCGCCTGATTGAGAATATTTTCATCCAGAAAAGATGGCAAAAAGTTTCACTGTATATACCAATTGAATACATCAAGAATGATGAGTAAAATTATTTGCAATAGTTGAGTGGAAAAAAATTTCCGCATTCCAGTAGAATCTGTGGTGAATATTGGTTGAAATAGGTCACGTTGTGTTTCGCTGTTTTGGGTGCAAATTAAAATTGAGGCAAAATCTCACATTGAGATGATTTTCAAATGATACATGATAAAATTCATGATCGTTCACCAATGGATACCATCAAGAACATCAACATATACATGAGCGTGTATATTGTTTGATTGCAAAAGTTGAATTGATTGAAAAGTACTGATCAATGGTGTAGATATGCTTAATCGAGACCGCAATTAAGTATGTACAAATACTTGAGAGTGTCAAGAGAGGAAGAGAGAGGCCAGTATGAATGTTAATTCCAATACGAATAACATTGAGAATGTGATGTGAGAGTGTTGATAGAAGAGAGAAAAAAAATCAAGCAGATTCAAAGCGGAAGTTCCTGCCATCATGTCCGCATATTGTGAGCATCTCTTTAAATTCTTCAACTGGATAGTAGCAAGCAATCAATCAGGCGGAAATAGTTTCAACATTTGATGATGATATACATAAAATAGAAAGAGAGGGAGAGAGAAATAATCGAAAAACAAAATGTATATGTGTTTATACGTGATCAGGAAAAGGCTATCAGATGCTTATAGGAACATTCAATCGGAACGGGTAAGCTTGATTGGACAAAAGTGTGAAAGTGGCTGAAAAAAGTAAGATATTCGAAAATCATGAATTGACTTTGAGACTTTTGTATTTAGAGTCACATGTATGAAAAATTTTAGTCTGTTACCTTGATGGTGGTCAAAATATTGATGTACAAATTGAATGGATGAGAAAGATAAAAAGAGACAGTAAAAGAGAGATAGAGAATTATTATCATCATGAAATCGTAGATGACCACCATTTTTGAGGGTGAGACCGATCGTCAAAGGTGAAATGAATGAACTTTCTCTTTCTCTCTCTCTTCATGAAAATTGTCTCTCTATTCTGACCAGACGAAGCGAACCATTCGAAATATAAGAATCGTCTCTTTTATCCGATTCCAAGAACCTGTTCCATGATTTCCAAAAGATATTACATGAACGCTTTCTCTCTCTCTCTCTCTCTCTCTCTCTCTCTCTCTCTCTCTCTCTCTCTCTCTCTCTCTCTCTCTCTCTTTCCCCTTGATTTTGCTCACTTTCACTTCTCTCTCTCTCTTTCTTCTTTTTTCTTTCTCTCCTCCCGTTAATATGCTAGCATCATAACGTCAATTGGATGGAAAACTCTGATGGAGAGGACCAACAGTCATTAGTTGGATCGCTGGCCCGTTGCTTGTGGCACAAGCAGAATCAGCATGAAAATAAATTGAGAAATGGAAAGAGAGAAAGAGAGAAAGAAAGAGAGAGAGAGAGAGAAAGAAAGAGAGAGAGAGAGAGAGAGAGAGAGAGAGAGAGAGAGAGAGAGAAAGCGCTTCAAAGCGTCCTGAACAGTGTATATATATTTCGCTTTAACCATCAGTCAATCGTCGACACCCAATCTTTATATCGCTTCTGGTTACTTAATAACGCTTGATTTTGTGAGGAAAAAGATTGAGAGTAAGTAGAAAAGGAGATAAGTTGTTTTACCTTTAACTAACGTTGGACGTTCGATCTTTCAAAGATCATGATGATATCATTTCATTTTGGTAGAAAAAGAAAGAGATACAGCAGCGGTTGCTTCAAATTGATTGGCATTCGATCGGTTTTATGGATCAATTTTCGCAAAGAGAGAGAGAAAGAGAGAATACATGTATGTATTTAATTCAAAATTGTGATGAGGAAAGATGTGATCATTCGCTTCGAGATGGATAAACATTAAGCTTCAGGGACAAATTTATTCAAGTGTATTTCGATAGTATGTGTGTGTGTGTATAAGAGCTCGAGAGTCAACCTCATTTCGATATCAGACACATATATACAAACACACACATACACTATTGTCTAGGACAAAAATTCATTCCATTCTTGGAGTAGGAAAAATTCCAATGCTAGATGGCGGCCATGGCCATTAGAAGCCACTTTTGTGGCTTCGAATGAAAAAGAGAGATACAAGTGGCCTTCGAATGTGGATGGAGAGAGAGAAATGCAATTATGTCGACTTTCGAAATGTATTCATATACACATGGATAACGTTCCATCATGAAACTTCCATGGCACATACAAATAGAGGGAGAGATAGATAGATAAAAAGAGAGAGAGAAAGAGAGAAGAGAGGGCTTCATCAAGGACTACAAGTGTACAAGTGTGCTATTTGAAGTTCCCAATAATCGGAATCACGAGACACCTTAGCACATCGAAAACACTGTTTTAATTAAAAATGATGATGATAGCTAAGCATAAGAGAGTAGTGTAAAATCAATGGATAAAGTGATGCGAAGAGGAAGGATGAAGAAAAAGAAGAGAGAGGAAAAGAAAGATAAATCGAAATGATCATGAGACTTCATGAGATGGGTAGTTGATTCTGATTTGAACCAGCCCGAAATGCATGTATGTGTGACAAGCTGGTTGAGATTAGGGTTGAGTATTTATATTCTCGATATCGGGTTGAGAGAGAAAAAGCACGAGATTGATGTGAACATATCTTTTCTAGACCAGTGGATCGGAATGAGTCCGAGGACAGTATTTTTTTTCTCTCTCTCAAGGTAAACAGTGGCGAAAAGTTTCGAGATAAGTTTCGAAATTATAATATTGGAGCACAGATAAGATGGAGAGAGTTCCAATTGGAACCGATAAATTAGAAAATTTGATCTGAAAGTATAGAGTAAAGTGTAGATAAAATTCGATATGAGGCAGTGAGCTTTTTAAAAATTTCCAGCTCTTTTGCCTCTGGAATACAGTATCTTGATTGATTGACTAGACAGACAAACCCAAGAGAATCAAGTCCAACCAGCATGATGTTTGGATGGAAAATTTTCTCCATCTTGAGATCATTCTTTCAATGACAAAATTCTGGCCACAATTTTGGCCGAGAATCATTCAGAATGCAGTGAGCATCCACCGATGCGGTGTCAGCATCAAAACACATATCGTTTCCAGATCAGAGAGAGAGAGAGAATCAAAATGACTTGCATAAGTAAAACTTTCATCATGACTCGATTGTTTTGCAGACAAATCAAATCAGATCTCTTTTTCTCTTTCTATTTCTCTTTCCTAAATTTGATGATAATGCTTGATTTGATTTGATTCGATGATAGTTTCACTCACTGATTCTTCTTCTACTCTCACTCACTTTTGGGTATTTCCAATATTTTTTTGACCTCATTCAATTACATCACATTCTCGGACCATTTGAGGTGATTTTCGGATAAACATGAACACATGAACACATAAAAATATGATTGCTCGATTAGAGCAATTTTGAAAGAAAATATCAAATCAATAATCTGATAAGCCTTTTCTTCATCATCAATACCATAAAAATGAGATGATCGAATTCGAATGTGCAGATAATGCATGATTATTGCACTATTATTCCTCCATCCTCCAGCCTCCAACCTCCAGGTCGACCATCTCATTTCCATGAAAAAGATGAGAAGGTGGTGAATGTTATTGAAATTCATTGATTACCCAAAACACAGCAGGACACCATATACTCATACACATGGTACATTTACCACTATCATACTGGAGAGAGCAATAAATATATTCTGTTGATCATATGCTTACCATAATTTTATACTACATCTTTTTTTTTCTCTCTCTCTCTCTCTCTCTCTCTCTCAGGTGTAAGCTCAAGATAAACAGTCAAATCCAATTTCTTCTATCGTTTGGTGATGTGGACATGGTGTTGACAGGAACACAATCATACTTCATTCCCTGGCTAATGGATTCCTTTTCTCTCTAATTTCAATCAGCAATCATCATACCAACAGAAGAAGATGGCCAACCAGGTGAAGAATGTTAGATGTATTCATGAATAAACAATCGTGTTCAGGTGAGAGAAAATTCTCTTTCTCTCTTATTCTCTTTTCGACACCAAAACAAAAAGTTTGCCAAAGATGTGAGCAAGTATACTCAGACCAAGGACAAAGAATGGACATTGCGATGGATCCAGAGCACACAAACACACATACACTTACACACATAAGGAATGCAAGCTAGAATATCTTCCAAATCAATAAACAAATAATCCATGAAAAATTTTTCGCTTCATTCACTTGTTCCCATTGCAATCAGCCTTCGGGCAATATACTCATGATATGAGATAATACATGCAAACACACTCACACAAACAACCTGAAACGCTATTAATCGTCCAGTATTCCTTCCCCTCCTGTCCACTAGTGTCCAGTATATGTGAAGCCATTTCTTGAGGCTTCACTTTTTCTCACCCACTTACACAATCATTTCGAAATATGCTGGATGCACATTATCATTATTACTTTTATTATATATATTGGAATATAAAAGATTCTAATCCATGTTGAGTATGAAGATGTTAGACTCACTTTTTTCGGTGAATATAATGGCCATCGGGCAACATTGACTTAAGGTGGAAAATGATATAAAAGGTGAGTATGAGGGAGAGAGAGAGAAAGCTATAAATTCAATTAAGTGATGCTTGATTAGCTTTCTTGAATTCACCAGGAAATACTCGGAAACGATATTAGTAGCGACAAATACAGCTTGACTTAACGGACTGAACCCAACGACTACTGATGAGATACATATTCATCCATCCATCTACACACACTTGCTCATATATATTGTGAATCGTGATACCGGTTAAGGTACCAGAAAGAAGATGAAGAAAAAAGTTTTCATCTTCCATACACATACTTAAACACAAATTCTTCTCTCTCTCTCTTCTCAGGAATGCAGGTTAAATACGGTAACGCATATCTCTCTCTCTCTCCATACTATACATATTCGTCCGGCAAGAATTCGAGAATAATCCAGTCAATCGACTATTTCAATTCACCATCACCGAAAAAACACATGCATCGACCGTCAACATTTGACCGGCGGCATATCATCTCTCTCTCTCTCTCTCTCTCTCTCTCATTCACTATCTATCTTCTTAATTCTTCTTAAACATGTATACACACTCCAGCCATGAATTGTCACTAAAATCCACGACACAAACGATACATGTCCACTCTCGTTTACGCGCATTTATATTTATATACACATACACACCGTACGCACTTACACATTTACCAAATGGGTATTCATTCGAAGAAGCCGAAAATCATTTATCTGAGTATGATGAGAGAGAGAAAATTTTTGTTGCAATTCAAATTCATCAAGTTATCCAAGCGAAACATTGCTCTGTCTCTTTCTCTCTCCCTTACTACGTTTTAACCCTCCATTTAAGAGTAAATATATCTCAATCAGTCAAACCCGGAAAGAAGCATTCCTCTCTCTCTCTCTCTCTCTCTCTCTCTCTCTCTCTCTCTCTCTCTCTCTCTCTCTCTTTCTCTTTCTCTTTCTCTTTACTAACATGCACATTTTTTGAATCTCTATCTCTACCCTACTCTTCAACCGGATTCCCTCGCGGGCCTTCATCAAATCAGCGAATATGTCAATAG